>JAOPJW010004870.1:116976148-116987890 GCA_027122535.1 Octopus maya
TAGGGTTAGCATTAGGTTATGGGTTAGCGTTAGGGTTAGTGTTAGGGTTAGTGTTGGCGTTTGGTTTTTCCTTTGGGTTAAGGTTCTTGATAGGATTAGGTTTAAGATTAGGCTTAGCATTAGGGTTAGGGATAGGGTTTGGGTTACCGTTAACGTTAGGGTTAGGGTTAACGTTAGGTGTAGGGTTAGGATTAGTCTAAGTGTTAGGAATATGGGTAGCGTTAGGGATAGGGTTAGGGTCAGGGTTAGCTTTTGCGTTAGGATTAGGATTAGGTTTAGTTTTGGGGTTAGGGTTAGCGTTAGGTTTAGGGTTAAGGTTATCATTCGTGTTAGGGTTTGTTTTAGTGTTTGCGTTCGGCTAAGTGTTAGGGTTAGTGTGAAGGTTAGGTTTAGGGTTAGCGTTTGGGTTAGCGTTAAGATTAGTGTTAGGTTTAGTTTTTGGGTTAGGTTTAGGGTTAGGGTTTGCTTTAGGATTAGGGTTAGGGTTAGTGTTAGGTTTAAGGGCGGGGTTAGGGTTAGTGTTAGCTTGGGTCTAGAGTTAGGGTTAGGTTTAAGGTTAGCGTTAAGGTTAGGATTAGGGTTCGCGTTAGGTTTATGGTTAGGGATAGGGTCAGGGTTAGCGTTAGGGTTTGGGTTAATGTTAGGGTTAGGGTTAGCACTAGGGTTAGGGTTAGCGTTAGTGATAGGGTAAAGGTTCGGGTTAGGGTTAGGGTAAGGGTTGGGGGTTAGTGTTAGTTTTAGCGATAATGTTCGTGTTTGTGTTAGGGTTAGCGTTAGGGTAAAGGTTCGGGTTAGGGTGAGGGTTAACGTTAGTTTTAGTGTTAGTGTTAGCATTAGCGTTAGCGTTAGGGTTAGATTTAATTTTAGGGTTAGGTTTAATTTTTGGGTTAGGTTTAGGGTTAATGTTAGGGTTAGATTTAGGGTTAGCATTAGTGTTAGGTTTAGGGTTTGCGTTATCGTTAGTGTTAGGGTTAGTGTTAGCTTTTGGGTTAGGTTTAATTTAAGGGTTAGGGTTAAGATTAGGGTTAGATTTAGGTTTAGCATTAGTGTTAGGTTTACGGTTGGCGTTTGGGTTATGGATAGGGTTAGGTTTAGGGTTAGCGTTGGGGTTAGGGTTAGTGCTGGGTTTAGGGTTAGAGTTAGGTTTAGGGTTAGAGTTAGCGTTTGGGTTAGGGCTAGGTTTAGTGTTAGGGTTTGCGTTTGTGTTAAGCCTAGTGCTATGTTTGGCATTAGCTTTAGGTTTAGGGTTAGGGCTAGGGTTAGCGTTTGGTTCAGGGTTAGTGTTAAGGTTAGTTTTAGGGTTAGTTGGCGTTAGTGTTAGCGTTAGGATTAGGGTTAAGTTTAGGCTTAGCATTAGGGTTAGGGATAGGCTTAGCGTTAGTGTTATCGTTAGGGTTAGGGGTTAACGTGAGGGTTAGTGTTAGGATTAGGGTAAGTGTTAGGGTTCTTGTTAGCGTTAGGGATAGTGTTTGGGTCAGGGTTAGCGTGTGGTGTAGGGTTATGTTTAGGGTTATGGTTAGGGTCTGTGTTAGGATTAGGTTTAGGTTTAGGGTTAATGTCAGCGTTAGGTTTAGCGTTTGGGTTAGGGTTAGGTTTAGGGTCAGGGTTAGGGTTAGGTTTTTTGTGTTAGCGTTAGGCTTAGTATTAGGGTTTGGGTTAGGGTTAGTGTTAGCCTTAGGGTTAGGGTAGGCGTTAGGTTTAGCGTTACAGTTAGGGTTAGGGTTAGTGTTTGCGTTAGTGTTGGGGTTAGGGTTAGTGTCAGGGTTAGGGTCAGTGTCAGTGTCAGTGTCAGAATTAGTGTTACGGTTAGGGTTAATTTTAGCGTTTGGGTTTGTGTTTGGGTTAGGGCTAGGATTAGGTTTAAGGTTAGGGTTAGTGTTAGGTTTAGCGTTAGGGTTAAGGTTATGGGTAGGGTTAAGTTTAGGGTTTGGGTTAGCGTTAGTGTTTGGATTAGCATCAGTGTGTGTGTTAGGGTGAGCGTTAGCGTTAGATTTTAGGTTCGGGTTAGGTTTAGGTTTTGTGTTAGTGTTAGGGTTAGCGCTAGGGTTAGGGTTAGGGTTAGCGTTAGCGTTAGGGTTAGGTTTAGCGTCAGGGTTAGGCTTAGGTTTAGGGTTCGGTTTAGCGTGAGCGTTAGGGTTTGATATAGTGTTAGCTTTAGAGTTAGGGTTAGGTTTAGGGTTAGGTGCAGGTTCAGTGTGAGTGTGAATGTCAGGGTTAGGGTTAGTGTTATTGTTAGGGTTAGCGTGAGGTTTAGGTTTATTGGTAGGGTTAGGGTTAGCGTTAGCGTTAGTGTTAGGTTTAGGGTTAGGGTTAGAATTAGGGTTAGGGTTCTGTTTAGTATTAGGTTTAGCGTTAGGGTTAAGGTTATGGTTAGGGTTCGGGTTTGGGTTAGCGTTATGGTTAGGGTTAGTTTTAGGGTTAGTGTTAGCGTTAGGGTTATGTTTAGACTTAGGGTTAGCGGTTGGGTTAGGTTTAGGGTTAGCATTATGGTGAGTGTTAGGGTTAGGTTTAACGTTAGGGTTAGTTTTACTGTTAGTGTTAGCGTCAGCGTTATGGTTTTTGTTAGGGTTAGGGTTAGCGCTTGGGTTAGGTTTAGTGTTAGTGTCATGTTTAGGGTTAGGGTTAGCTCTAGGTTTAGCGTTAGTATTAGAGTTTGGGTTAGGGTTAGCGTCAGTGTTAAGCTAGGGTTAGGGTTAGGTTTAACGTTAGGGTTAGGGTTAGCGTTAGGGTTAGGTTTAAAGTCAGTTAGGTTTAGGGTTATATTTAGGGTTAGCGTTTGGGTTAGGGTTAGGGTTAGGTGTAGCGTTACGTTTAGTGTTAGTGTTAGGGTTAGGGTTATGTTTAGCGTTAGGGTTAAGGTTAGGGTTAGGGTTGGCGTTAGTGTTAAAATTAGGGTCAGGGTTAGTGTTAGTGTTAGGGTTAGTTTTAGCGTTAGGTTTTGTGTTAGTGTTAGGTTTAGTGTTAGTGTTAGTGTTAGGGTTAGGTTTTGGGTTAGGGTTAGGTTTTGGGTTAGCGTTAGGGTTAGGGTTAGCGTTAGGGTTAACTTTAGCGTTAGGGTTATGTTTAGGTTTAGAGTTTGTGTTAGAGTTCGAGTGAGATGAGAGAGAGAAGAAACGGGGGAGCGGTGGAGAATGATATGTAGATCAGGAGTAATGAAGAAAGAGAAAGTGAGGAAGGGAGAACGGAAGACAGTTATAAAATTGCAATGCGTGCACATGTCTATATAAAAAAATGACAGAGGTATTTGTATGTATCTTTGTATTGATGTGCTTTCTTTGTGTATATATATATGGTAGTAAGTAAATGCGTTTTAAGAAAGATTTTAAAAAAGTTCAGCTTGTAATGAATAAATGTTTGACTTTTGATCGTATTTGGAAGAGACTGACATGTATCTGTATGTATGTGTGTATTTGTACGTATATATGTATGAGTGTGTATTCAAAAACATCTATATTTACACTTTAAAGTTGGTTTTCACACTCAACCCTGTTCTGCAGAATCAGTGTAGCGATGGGAGGTTTGTACCCATCTCTATGTTCTAAGTTCAAATTCCACCGAAGTCGACTTTGCCTTTCATCCTTTCGGGGTCTATAAATTTAATATCAGTTGAGTACTGGGGTCGATGTAATCGACTTAACCCCTCTCCCAAAATTTCAGGCCATGTGCCATTAGTAGAAAGGATCATTATTATTATTACGATTATTATTTATTTATTTATTATAAGTCTATTGTTCACTGTGTGACTGTTAGTGGCTTAACTTTCCGGTTAAAGTTTTAATTGTCCTTAAGTGTTTGCAAATGAGAATGTTTTTGCTTTAATGATATAAGTAACCAGTTCCGGGTTGAATGGTGAAATGTGATAAAGTATTGTACTCCTATCCAGAAATATGAGCAGGACAACAAAACTTGTGATTTTAAAACATTGATAAATTTTGTCAAAATATTTTCTTTTATTGAAAAAAAAAAATAGTTAATAAGAGAGGTGCTGAAAAGTTCCTGGCTTTAGGTAAAAGAAAATACAGGACGATCAGTTAATTACGATTGTATTCAAGATATTCCTCTGTCAGTTTCACACACTTCTGGCAGCGGACCTTCAGTTTTTCTAAACCCTGTGAAAGAACTCGGAGGCTGAGCCTCTAGCTAGGCCTTTCGCGATACCCATACAGCCAAGAACTTGTCGGCATCTCCTCGTATATCCCAAACAGATTTATATTGGAATATCTGTGACCTCTTGATGCAGAGTAGAAGCGACTCGACCTAGATAGACACTCTGATCCCCGAGCTATGCAAACTAACAAGAACGTTACTCCAGAGGTACTTCAGAGTATCCCTATTTTGTCCACGCATATTCACGATCGTATTGCATTGGTCATTACCCAACATTCATAATTATAGGTGGGGATAAGCACGAAAAATTTGTGGTAAGTTCTGTGGTAATATTTCTAGATGTGAAAGGCGGTGAGCGAGCATAATCGTTAGCACGCCGAGCAAAATGCTTAGCAGCATTTCGTCCATCTTTACGTTCCGAGTTCAAATTCTACCGAGGTCGATTTTGCCTTTCATCCCTCCGGGGTCGATAAAATAAGTACCAGTCGAGCACTGATGTCGATGTAATCGACTTAAACCCTCCTCTGAACTTGCTGGCCTTGTGCCAAAATTTGAAACCAATATATTTGAACATGGCGAGTTTGACATTTTTACTAACTTCCCCTCTTTTGAGGATCAAATGCTGGGTCTGGTGCATTACTGTGCCAGCTCCCGCATTGAAAGGATAATACCTTCAGCACTGCGGATATACGATTAGAATTTTGCAAAAAACAATCGCAAGACGGATTCGTCAAGTCGAGCCAACTGGCAAGAGATCTAAGGGTGGACCAAGAACGAGATGTTTGGATAATATCCATAGTCTCAGTTGAACACACTTGAGAATCCAACCGCAAAGTATAATGACGGTTGCCACTGATAGGAACCTATGGAGGAGATGCTCGAGGACTGTATCCCCACAATCTTTCCAAGAGTTATGGGTGAAAAAGATGGATAGAGGAATGGATGGAAGTCAATGGTAACTCATTTAATGCAGTGAGCATCGAAAAGGTCAATTAGAAAAAAAAAAAAAAACACGCAGCGAGGAAAAACCCTCCACAATATTAGTAATTGGTTAATATTTATCTTGATTCTTTCAGCAAATACGGGAGACAACTCCAATATGTTTCAGTCTTGTCGGACCTCATCAACAAAGTATAAACTTCACTGTATTTGAAGAAATAGTGAAAAGAGAGTCACTAAGTGAAATTGTTTGGCATAGAAAAATAGAAATCTTTTTCATCTTAAACTCTTTCGATATTGCTGTATCGGCTCTTTTAGCAACGTTTGCTTCATTGTCGTCGTTGTTGTTTGTGCCAATGATGTATACAAAGTGCGTTCAAAACGTACCCGACTTATTACCCGTTCAAAACGTACCCGACTTATTTTTCCCGCAAAAAGTAATGCCGCGTGAGCAAAATCTTGTGGGTGTAAGCTGATGCCACCCTTCCAGTGCATGCATGAAAATTTTCGAGCCAGTAGACCTTGTCAGTTCCCGACTTGAGTGCCTTTTGCAGAGTTCACTATGTTCCCAGCATCGAGCTACATTTCCGGTTTGCGGATATCTTCCTCTCTCCCTCTCACCAGTCTCGAAGCCTATTTAAGATCATAGGATTAAAAAAAGCTAGCAAAAAATATTGGATTGCAACTGGTCAGGACGGTGAAATTTTTTTCTTACCTACTGAAGAGACGCTAGCTAGAAACCAACCATCACTATCTACACCACAGTTTCTCATGGGCAGGAGACTACGTGAGGATAGAAAAGAGTGGTGTCGACATATTGATCTGTTTATCAAGATTAAGATGTCTTTAAACTTGTTCAAATCTATGACTAAGAAAGAAAAATGATATGGATGCAAACTATTCTGCTTCACTTTAACAGAAAGCAAAAACCACGCGATAGTCATGGATAGAACGCTTTAGGTCATTAGCGAACGGCTATGTATGGGTGGCAGTTTGGGAACCATTGGTCTGCACTACAGTCAAGAGATTTACGTCACGCAACTTGATCCATCTTGTAAATAGGTACCATTTAAATGGATTACTCTCCACTGCCAACAGTTTTGAACACTTTACAACCGTCAAGTATTTTGTCGCGTTGTAGTACTGAGTTCAAATGCTCTTTCCATGAGTACGGCTTAGAGAACATCAAGTGATATGAGGCTGATTGCTTTTTCTACATAAAGCTAAACTTGTTTAATCTTGGATCAGTTTTGATCGAACAGGCCTATAATCAGAGCTGTTCCAACCGTGATCATTCAGTCTTATTGTAAATTACTGTGTGATATCTAGGACACTTTCTGGGTTGGCTAAAAATCGAAACTTAAACTGTTTATAACTTTTTGTTATTAATTTCTATAGAAAATGAATATGATTTTCATCATCAGCAAGCAAAATTACATGAGTGTAGAAAACTTTTAAAAATTCTGACGGTGGGAAGTATTTTAAAAGATCCCACTTTCAGTGTGTCCTTTTTTTATTTTGTTAGATGTGAGATTTGAGGAAGATTTGGCTGTTGAGTGACCACATAGAAACTCCTTCGATAGCTCGTGAAAACGGAGTGTTTTAGTTGTGAAGTTATAACTCAAAAATTTATGGGACTTAATCACGTGGTTGTTGTTTTCCTTGTTGTTCGCCCAGTTCAGTCCGTAACAGAGCAGACTTATGACCAAAAGTATTCCAGTCATCCCGTATTTTTTTTTAATCAGGACTACATTACCCAATATGCCCTCTCCTCTTCAAAACGGCAAGGTATAACCTTAGGATGATTTGACTGCTATTTATAACAGATCGACGGAATACAAAGAGGCTCTTTTGTTGGATCGTAGTTTACTCTGTATAAAATGGTTACTCCATGAAAAACAAAAAGAAAATATAATTGGATTCATTTAAACTGTACTTAGTTATACAGATTAAATTTATAGAGCTGGTATAGTTAGTTTAATTGTATATATAAAAAAGCTTGCCTATAAAATCTTAAGTAAAGAAAGACTAACTCTTGGTTGTGAAGTTCTATTTTGTCCAATATTTATACATTCGAATCATCGTAAAAAACTGTAGTTATTTACTTTCAAGATAAGAGTGTGTTAATAGTCATGATTTTTGTTTTTCTTGTTATTTTATGCTTCTATTAATCCTCTCAAAGAATACATTTAAAAATAAGTATTTCTAGTACAAAATTACACAATCACTAAAACCGCAATGGTCTTTTAATGCATTCTTTCCTTTTCGTTTTTCTTTCTTTCTTTCTTTTTTTTTTTTTTTTGTTTTAAAGTATTTAAAGAATTTGTTCGCCTCAGTTTCGCCAGTAAAATTGTTTTCATGTGCTGCAAGTATTAAATTTAGTTTTCAAAACATATGACCCCCGATAAGGAGTCTGATCGTAAGATAAATTATGCTCTCCGTACAGCTAAACTGTATAAAGTACTGAGAGATATGTGATAATATATGTTGACATTATCAGCTAAGGCGGGGGTGACGAAGCAGACGGTGAAAAGGCGAGCTATATTTTCTTTTTTTTTTCTTTATCTGGTTCGTTGTTACACGTTCTTAAGTTCAAACTCCTTTATTTTATTTATATTTGGAGGGAGAGAGGGTAGATTCAAGAAAATAGATACCAGTTATATACTAAAAATAGTAAGCAACATGCAATAGAGAAATACTTTAGAGGAGCGGAGTCCACAACTTGCTTTGCTTGTGGTAATTACTTTGTATACGCTATTGAGTGTGGAGGCGCAATGGCCCAGTGGTTAGGGCAGCGGACTCGCGGTCGTAGGATTGAGATTTCGATTCCCAGACCGGGCGTTGTGAGTGTTTATTGAGCGAAAACACCTAATGCTCCGGCAGGGGATGGTGGCGAACCCTGCCGTACTCTTTCACCACAACTTTCTCTCACTCTTACTTCCTGTTTCTGTTGTTCCTGTAATTCAAAGAGTTAGCCTTGTCACACTGTATCACGCTGAATATCCCCGAGGACTACGTTAAGGGTACACGTGTCTGTGGAGTGCACAGCCACTTGCACGTTAATTTCACGAGCAGGCTGTTCCATTCATCGGATCAACCAGAAGCGACGGAGTGCCAACAACGCTATTATTGTCATTGACAAAAATTATATATATGCTACAACTTGTATTTTGTCTTGAAGAAGATAACTAAGCTCATAATCTAATTAATGCTGTACAAACACTCAAATCTAAAATTCAAACGAGATTGGTTTTTATTTCATTATTGAGTAAAATAGTTTCTCCTCTCTTTGAATGTATTTGTGAGATTTAATCCATTATATCCATACCAGAGGATGCGACGTCAAGTTAAGCAAGGTAGGCACTACCTACCCACGTTTAACACTATAACTATTAATCATTACAAGTAAATGTCTTCATTATAAAAAAAAATGTTAATTTTCTATGTATAATTCCGTAAATGACTATTGCCACACACACACAAATGCATGACTTTGGCTCCAAAATGCATTTTATATTGTATCATTAACGTGAAAATAATTTTCTGATTTTCGCTCAGTAATCATTACAGAAGTAAAAGTGTGTGAGTTTGTGTATTAAATCGTTTCTTACTGATGCTAGAAATTGTTTTTAAAATCATATATTATTTCATGTGAGCGTATTAAATAAGAATGGTGTTCGTCTGTGTGTGCGAGTAAAAGTAATTTTTTTTTGTCTATATGTTTTTTACACATTTTATCCTTTGCCTTTTATGCTGGCAATTACTTTATTAATGCCTATGTACAGACTTGTCTTAAGACATGAGCAATTTGGGCAGTTGCTCGGTGGATCTCAGGGATATAGGGCTAATCTAAGTATGCTGTGCTTATGTATATAGTGACTCTAGTGTGTTACTTTGTCTGGGGGCTTATTTCGTTGTTACGACAACCTTACATATGTATACCTTTTTTACAACACGAAGTTCTGTCTTTCCTGCTTTTGCTGAACAAACCCATTAACTCAGTCAACAACAACTATTTCAAAGTCACTGAGAATTTCAGGCTTCTCACAGTTAGTTCCGGAAAAAAGTTCTGGTGTCTCGCGACCTAAGGCCGCTTTCAATAAAATTTAATGAAAATTAATTTTATAAACATGATATTAACCGTTTTCAAAATGAATTTTTTATAAATAAATTCTCTTTCTAAGCAGGTTTTGCTTCATTTAATGACATTGATATTTGGATGGACTGGATTGTCTTTAAGTTACAGATGTAGGTTGTGCGATTTTTGACAAATTGTATGAGTTCTGCACCAAAATAAGTTTGAGAATTGCCGCGTTAAGCTACCGATTTCAATATTTTGATAGCAAATGAGACGTGCTTCCGACTAACTACGTCTGTAGCCCTATTTTCATTCTCTGCCCCGCTTTTGGAGGAAACGTAACATTACAACACCTTATTCTCCTAATAATGATTTCAAATTTTGACACAAGGCCAGCAATTTAGGGTGAGAGGGTAAGTTTGCATCGACCTTAGTGCTCAAATGGTACTTATTTTCTCGAACCCGAAAGGATGAAAAGCGAAGTCGACTCAGAACATAAAGACTGATGAAATGCTGCTAAACATTTTTCTCTGTGTGATAACGATTCTGCCAGCTCGCCACCCTGCTTATTCTCCCAACAGTACGAAAATGTGTGACATTGCACAATAAAGCAAGAATGAAACTTCCGAGCAGTCGTGTCGGCAATCCAGTTTCAGTTCATTTGAGAAACACACAGCTTCGTCTAGTCCAGGGGATTCACTGGTCTACGAGCCAAATTCTGATGTATGTGTGCTGTGGCTTGCTCTCAAATAAATGCTGTAGGGCCAGTGCATGAATTTGCCTGGGGTTTTATAATACTGTTAAAACGGCCCTGGCTTCACCGCTATATAAGTGTAACTTTATCACTGTATATCAACTTGATTATGGCTAGAAATACAGTTGTAAAAAAAAATCTGTCACCTCTGCATGTGAAATAGAACCTACTTCCTTCACTTCTTAAGTCATGTTAACGTTATTGCGAATAAAGAGAGAAGGTAGAGTCTGGCACAGTGGCGTAGCTAATAGAAGATCAAGGGGAGCGACCCCTCCCCGCGAGCACATTTTTCAAAATTGGTGTCTTTTCAACAGGTTTTTTAATTCATTAGTTTACTTGTGCGATAGAAGTCGAATTTCTCTTTTTTCTTTTCCTAATTGCATGGCCATTACTTTATTTGACCAGCACCTCTTGTTTCTGAACTGTCTACCCAATCTCTTGTGATGTGTTGGTGGCTGCTGACATCTGAAGAACTAAAACAAACCCTGATATCATAACCTCTCTACACTAGACGATCTCGTGAAGTGTCTTCTTTTTCATGTCACACCTATATCATTGGTTGTAAGTTTTATACATAATGGCATTGTCACTGAAACATGAAATTCATGAATGTAGAATACAATTACGTATAACTAATCAAATATTTTGCGTAATATAACAGAAATAAGTCAAAAATTGTTTGGTATGTGTCGCGGAGCCTTTTTTATATGCGCTCGCTACTCGAAACTTTAGAACAGGCTACGCCACAGATCTGGCAAGTTCATTAGGATACTGGATAAAATATCTTACAGTATTTAAGTCTACTCTTTTACTTGTTTCAGTCATTTGACTGCGGCCATGATGGAGCACCGCCTTTAATCGATCAAATTGACCCCAGAACTTATTCTTTGGAAGCCTACTACTTATTCTATCGGTCTCTTGTGCCGAACCGCTAAGTTAGGGGACGTAAACACACCACCATCGGTTATCAAGTGATGTTGGGGACAAACACACACACACACACACACACACACACACATATATACGACGGGCTTCTTTCAGTTTTCCGTCTACCAAATCCGCTCACAAGGCTTTGGCCGGCCCGAGGCTATAGTAGAAGACACTTGCTCAAGATTCCACGCAGTGGGAATGAACCCGGAACCATGTGGCTGGTAAGTAAGCTACTTACCACACAGCCACTCTCTTTAAGTTTTGGATCTAAATTCCACAGAAGTTGATTTTTTTTACTTACACTCTTCCGAGGTCAAATATCAGCATAAAACTAGAGTCAATTAAACTGAGTATACTTTTTCCGCACAAAATATTTGACCTTGTACTTAAGTTAGAAATTGTTATTATGGCTGAAGAAGTACAGTAACTGTGAGGAATGAATATATTATTTTTGACGTCCGAACTGTAACGTCATATTCCATTGAAAGTAATGCATTGTATTTATGCAAAACGCTCATCTCTACTTACTGAAGTGTTTTATGCCTAATTTATAAAATATTATTATGTGTGGCGCCGTCCTACGGAACTAGACAGTGGGTCGTTCCGTTTGTTTAAAGTTACACGTCTACTTAACCAATTGATAATTAATTGCAGAGTCACAGCCTGGTAACAAACCCAATTTCACGATACAGTGTCCATTCCCAATTGGAAGTTTTATTTATGTTGTTAACGTTTTTTTTCGTTTTTCTTGTGAAAGACGCAGGCGTCAGAATTCCCTAAGATGATTATTATATCTCTTGAAATACCTCAAAGTAGAGTAGTAGTTGCTTCTGTAAGAAATTCTAGTCCAGTGTCAAATGTTTAAGAGATTCAAATAGCAAACGATGATAACTTAGCTAAAATCTCTCTCTCTCTCTCTCTCTCTCTCTCTCTC
>JAOPJW010004870.1:117375236-117389124 GCA_027122535.1 Octopus maya
TACACTGTACTGTGAGAGGATCTAAGGAAGCTACTCATAATGTTCTTTTCTCCAGAAATGGAAGAGTATTGAATGCAGGGGTTAGTAACTTCTCATCTTGTAGGCTGCAAAATTGCCCAAAGAAACGATGATGCATAGTGAGTGTTGATGAACCAAAGTGTTGCACAGCATGGAACAGTTAAAAGAAAAAAAAAATTGATATGAGATTGCAAAATAACGACTTTGGCATGTGATGTTTGTAAAATTTATGACATTTATGAATAACTGTAATGAAGGTGACACACTCCTAATAAATGCAACAATGAGTTTAAAATTCTGTCAGATGTTCTTTGAGACTCTCAGTTTAATCCCATTAAATAAAACAGTAGCTTTCAGCATATTTTTTCTGAAAGAATTTCTATTTCCAGATCATTTGATTCTCTTTGTGAACTTAAAGCATGGAAAAAATAAAATAAAAAGAAAAAATACTAAGCCTAAGTATATTGTTTAAATAATAAAAGGTGGGGATGGGACAGAAAAGTCTTGTTAAATACATAAAACAAAAATGTAATCAGCTTTTTACACAAACATAAGTAAGCCACTTTAATGACTTTATCAGTTGAAGAACTTCTTGAAGATAACTTAATAACACTAAAGTGATAGCAGCTGTACAACTTTCAATAATGATCTTCAAGTCCATATAACTTCAAACAACTTACAGAAAGATGAACTACAGCAGTAGATATTATCTATTGTAAAGAAGAGTAGTAAGCAATATTGTATATAGTTGAGAAATTAGAACGTTTGATGTATTCATATTGTCAGGTTAGATGGTTCTGATTATATTAAGAATGTGTTAAAAGAAAGTAAGAAAATAAAAACAGGATGCCTTTGCTAATACTGAACATTCATCGGAGAACTGGGATTGACTGAGATAAGAGAATTTACTATGAGATCTGTTGCATTCCCAGTAGTTAACTTTCTTCTCATGACTATCCCAGGATCCTGAACAATTGTTTAAACCAGTGGATGTTTACTTAAGCATGCCAACATGCATTCCTATTCATGTGGATTAAGATTGATTACAAATATGTTCAGGGATTGCCTATCATTGGGGACCTTATTCTAGAAATTACAAAATACATTACTTGTAGTTATGATATTTTTATATTACTTGGATTGAGATGAAGCAGTTCACAATATAATCTGTGACTGTATTTTTATGGGAGCTAGTACACTTTGATTAATCAACAGTATCTTTGAATCCAGTTATTAATAAATGTTATTAGTTTTTTACAAGACTGCTTTGATCAGGTCTTCATTTTTCTTGAATGATGGTCACTAGACATTACTACTAAATTTACTATGATAAGTAACCATTACTGTGAAGAACAGGTACATGGTTTCTTAGTTTAAATTGTCGTTAGCTCCATTTGCCAAAATATTTACATGCTAAAATAATCTTAGACTAGGTTTATAAGTTCAGTTTTAAAACTTTTAATCTATGGCTTTTCTCTTTCAAATCCTATGGTTTCCCATGTAAGATACAATGTTTGGGTGGCCTGCTCAAAAGATGAGTAATTTTGCTTTTGCTTACATTGTGCATAAATTGCTGTTCAAAAGCTAAATCAAATTTTCAATATTTTGCAATAAATAACTTGTTAATGATTTTCAGAAAAAACAATTACTATAAAATAAGAAAGCCATCATATTTGATATCCCAAAAGAGAACAAGTTAGAAATCTATACTGTGTATCCAGTGCAAACATTGGTGGCAGAGAACGTGCAGTGAGAACTTTGGTAGGCTTATAGAGAAGTATTTCAAATAGCTTCATGTGAGCTGCTAGTAAAAAGAGAAATCCAAGAAATGGAGTTTCTCAATTGTTCAAAAAGCTTAATACCTTATGATCAGCAGTGAAGGTTAGTGTTGTGAAAACATAGTAACCAGAGTCAGGATGTGTTGGTAATAACTTAGAGAGGAATTACTTCTGTTAACAGCAAAGGGCTTTTCTAATCCAGTGAAGGAACAGGCTGTATGATACTAGTGTATAAAGTCTAGTATTTCATGGTTCAGCGATATGGTCACTGAAGATGAAAGACATATGAAGACTAGAAAGAAATGAGTTAAGTGTGCTCTGCTGGATATAGCACACATGAATAATGGAGCACAATGAGTAAAGTGTGTGTGTGTGTGTGGGGGGGGAAGAAATGAGTATAAGAAGCATCAGCTACAGTGTGCAAGGGAGAATACTGTATTTGCACAGATTTATGATGTTTATGAAGGATAACAGCTGGGTGAAGGATTGTCAAGTGATATAAGTGGAAAAAGCTTGTAGAAGTCAAAAATGTCGGAAGGACTATAGCAAATGGCATGACACTGTTGAAACTAACTTGTCTATATTGATAACTAGGTTATAAGTTCAAAGCTTAGAGCAGCTGTTGCTTTCTCCCTGAGCATAGTTTTGCTTTTCTGGCAACAGGATCCATTCTTTTCAGTTGAAGTACATCTAACAAATAGTTATTCCAGTAATGAGCAACTATCTCAAATAAATGAATTGTTTTCTTATATTTTCTCTTTCTCAAATATTTCAGTAGAGCCGTTGCTGTAATGGTTATTGGATTGCAACTAGATTTTACAATTACCACTTGTTATTGGTGCTTTCTGCCTGTAGATGCCAGTGGGACCTTTAGTGAATTAAAGCTAAATTTAAGTCAACATTTATCTTGGGTTATTCAGATTTCAGTTTGATTTACTAAATGGTACAGTCATCAGGATGGAATGTGATAGCACCCCATCCTCTGGGTTTTAACACACCTTAAAGGTATTAACCGTTTCTCTTTGTGTGTTATGCAGTCAAAGGAGCTAGTGACTCTTATCTGACAATCCTAGTAAATTCCTGTTTCACCAGAAAATTTTGAAATTATTGCACTACCTGTTATGATACTTGAACTACTTTTAAATATACTTTCATTCAGCCTGCCACAGAAGTTGTAGCACAACATCAGCTCACTAATCATAAATAATCGACCATGAAGTCTGTTGAGTCTGTTCAGAAACCCAGACTGTAACATTAAAAGCACCATGGCTGATACATACTGAAAAATATATTTGTGATTCATTGAAAATAGAAATTTCTTCTGCTTGGAAAACAAAACTCTTAACTCTGCCTTCAATCATAAATCAGGCTTTGGAAATAGACATGCAAAATTCTCAGGCCTATGAATCTGTTCTTCAAGTTGAAAATCATGCATTAGTTTCTGCTAGAAAAGTTGGAGTGGAATTTTGAATTCTGAAACAAATCAAACTTTTAAAAGAGTCCCTTCCTGTGCATCTGCATCTTATCAGGGTGAAGAAGTTATGCACAAATTTTCTACAATTGCACTCATTGTCCAACCTGTTGTACTATTTACTTCTAGTGCAAGATAAATGACACTTTCCTTTTAAGTGTTCTTTTCCTCATGTTTTTAGATGACCTTTCTTTCAGGTCTTTAAATTTTCAAAAGAAACAGTGAGCACTTCTGTTCTTTCTGTGATACTTATCTGTATACTTAGTGGTAAGAGACTTTAACATTGACTTAAATATTCACTGAATTTCTCTAAATTGCCAAAGTTTATCATAAATGAAAAGCTTTGCTATATATCAAGTTTTTTCCAGGTGTTTTTGTTCGTATTTATAAGAATGGATGAAGCTGGGGTACATCTATAAATTGAAAATGTGGTTTAACAAAGGGAAAAACTTGTTGCTTTGGGACAATGTTTGGATTCCACTTATGAAGCAATGTCAAAAAGCAACTATAATGAAGCAATACTATAACTGCAGTAATTTTCATGAGATTAATATTTGTTTTAGCTTCTCAAATATACCTTTTAGAAACAATATTCATGTGGAGGGGAACAATTAGATGGTTAAGAGAGAAAAAACATTCATGAAGAGTGTAATATGTGTGCTTCACTATTAGATGTGTTTGATTTTTGAGATACAATTTTCAGCTGGTGTACATGTTGAAACTGTCATCAAATCGTTTTTTAAAGTGTGGCATTTCAAAGACAATGAATGTAGGAGAAGGCAATTTGTTGTGAAAAGAAAATCATGAAGAGGAGAGTAACGAAGATTTCCAAAGAAATAGAATCTTCCAGGGATTAAGATCCATATGCTGATTTCGTTACACCAGATGAGCAATATTGATGACTATACTTTGGAGGATTTTAAAATTTCATTTTTCATTTTATTTATTATCAATAAAATATATCTTTTTTTTTTAAAAGCATAATTAACCTTGGAATTAAAATTTGTTAAATATTTCTGAGTTATGGTTTTAGAATTGCAGTACTTGTTAAGTTTAATTTCAATTCGCATCAAATGTTTTTAGAGCTGTTCAAAAGAATGCCATAATGTCATTGCTTACATTTAATACACTGCTGTTATTTATCATTAAACTAAGGCAGCAAGCTGACAGAATTGTTAGCATGCGGGATAAAAATCTTAGCAGCATTTTGTCCTTCTTCAAGTTCTGGGTTCAAGTTCTACCGAGGTAGACTTTGCCTTTCATTCTTTGAGGTCAATAAAATTAAGTACCAGCTGAGCACTGGTATTAATGTACTCGAAGAACTCCTTCCCTTAAAATTGCTAGCCTAATGCCAAAATTAGAAATAATTATTTATCATTGACTTGCTATAGCTCCAATTTATTATATATTATTTTTCTCTGTAGGTCAAAATTATGCTACATCAACCATATATGAAACATGATCCTTGCTCATTAACTAAATGTTATAGTAAATAATATTTTCTGTGACACCCATCAGTCATTATTGTGCTGTCATGAATTCATTATTGTGCTATAGTTGAAAACAGTAATTGCTTTTTTGTAGATATATACTGCTTTTTATTATCTTATGCCACTGTTAATCTAGTGTTAAATAAATTAAGTTCACTGAATTCAAGCTTTAAATGAAAATATGTGGCAACTTGCTGGAGTGAGAGTGTGCATAGTAGTTGTTATATATATCTGCTCCACATGTTTACCTCACTCAGTAAGTTGGGTCTTTGATACTTTTAGATTAAAAAGATAACTTGCATGTCACATTTTATTATAATTCTTTTTCTTCCTAGGTTGAAATAATTCTCTTGATTTTTTTTTTTTTTTTTTTTTTTTCTTTCATCTATTGCGCTACTAATTAAGTAACAAGTGTTATTTAGGAAGTCAACCTTCATTATCAGTTATTAACAGTATAAGCTCTGCTCTTACTGGCATAAAATCAAAGTATGAAATCAGACAAACATTTTTACAGGGTAATACTGGAAATGTGCAACCTGAACTTAGTTTTGTCTGACCTTTGTGAACAGACTAATTTATAAAGTGCTGAAGTAAATATTATACAAAGTTGAAATAGATTTGAATAGATTGGAAGTAATTTACACTTGAATTTGACTTCTCAAAGATGCCAAAGCTGTATAGTCAACAAAATGTCAGCTTCCAGAATTGTGTGTGTGTGTGTGTGTGTGTATGTGACTTGTAGTTTCTATAAATGCAGTAGTTATGTATACAGGGAGGGAGAGTAAAGTGCGTTAGATTTCCATTCTACTACTGATATTGGTCAAGAAAATTTAATTGGTTATATCTTTTTTGAGGATTTTTCCACTTTATTTCTGTTTTAGTTTAATATTCTAAGTTACAAAACTAAAATGATTTCATGAGCTTAATAAAACAGATAAGGAAGAATTTGAATTTGAATAAAAAATAATAAAGAACAAATTATTTTTATTCATTTGAACCCAAATTCAAATTTCAATTTTTCAATTTAAAAAATATATTTTTTAATACCCCTCTCTCTCTCTCTCTCTCTCCTGCACACACACACACACACACACACACACACACACACACACACACAACTAACCTCACCTCACAGTGCCAAACATTTTATTGTTAAAATTCCTTGGAATAATTTTTTTTTTTGTTAAGTTGAAATCCACTCCCTCTCTTTTTATAAATAAATTAATTTAGGAATTAATAAATAAGATAATTTGAGTTTCCATCCATAATTTGCATTGTTTTTCAAATCTCATTGGAACCTGTTGTAGTTGAAAATACCCTGACTAATTTAAAACATCCTGAATTACAGCATCTGTTATTTAATAATTTGTTTATTATACAATTGAATTCATTGTTTGACCCCTCTCCATTGTCAAGTTGCACTACTTATTATTCATTTTAAGCCTGGTACTTATTCTATTCTCTTTTGCCGTGTCACTAAGTTATGGGGACATAAACAAACCAACACCAGTTGTCAAGTGACTGGCGGGGTGTGTGGCAAATACACACTCACATAGATCTATACATATGCACACACACATATATGTGAGGACAGCTGCATAAAGAAGTGCCAAGTTCTAGTTGCGGAGGATATCTGTGAAAGGAGTAGACCCAGGAAGATGTGGGACAAATTTGTGAGAAAAGATCCTTGGATGCTGGGCCTCACTGAGGAAATGACAAGGGACCTGGAGATGTAGCAGTTTGCTGTACTTGATAAGACATGTCAAGCTAAGTAAAATCATTGCTGTCTTCCACATATACAGGCTTGTCCTTTCATGTGCCACATAAAAAGCACCTGTGCTGGTGCTGCGTAAATGCATCCACACCAGTGGTATGTGAAAAGCACTCAGCACACTGTTAATTAATTAGTTGGCATTAGGAAGGGCATCCAGCTGTAATAACTATGCCACAACAGACAACTGGAATCTGGACAGCTTCCTGCTAGCCAGCTTCATGTCAAACTATCCAGCCCATGCCAGCATGGAAGGTGGACATAAAACAATGTTGGTGATGAGGATATATATGATAGGCGGCTTACAGTTTCCGTCTACCAAATCCACTCACAAAGCTTTGGTTGGCCCAGAGCAATAGTGCAAGACACTTGCCCAGAGTGTCTTTTAGCGAAACTGAACCTGGAACCATGTGATTGAGAAACAAACTTCTTAACACACAGCCACACCTGGAATAAATTGTTTTTATTTTGTTTATCAGAATATTGATAGTAGTTTATTCATGGTATTTACATGTTCTAATTCTATTTCAGATTGGAGTGATGTCTTTCACCATTGCACCTATACGGATCCTCATAGCAGGAATTCTTTTGCTGCTTGCTTGGAGTTTAGCTTCTTTGTCTCTTCTTTTTCAAACTGAAATAGAAAGACAGAAACCTCTCATAGGATGGAGAAAGTAAGTTTGGGAAGAATTTATTAAATATATGGATCACTTAGAATGTTTAATTCTAGTGTAAATTTTAATTTCAAGGATGATGAGTTTAATTGACATAGGCACATTGTTAGTGCTTAACCTATTTAATGCTTATTTTATTAGTTATAGCTATTATTAAAGATGTTCAATTTTGTTATAGCTATTTTACA
This sequence comes from Octopus maya, assembly GCA_027122535.1. Taxonomy (NCBI): domain Eukaryota; kingdom Metazoa; phylum Mollusca; class Cephalopoda; order Octopoda; family Octopodidae; genus Octopus; species Octopus maya. Next base: position 117,382,627 of record JAOPJW010004870.1, read on the forward strand.
CATAAATCTCCTTGACTCAATTATATTAAACTTCAGATTGCTTCAGTTGTTCTTTGACTGATTCTTTAATGAGAACCAGGTCATTTGCATTTAAAAGTTCCCATAGAATTCAGTTCATTCTCTTCCATTATGTTGAAAAACAGTTCTAATAAATATCTGTCAAAATATCATAGTGTAGAAGATATTGTTATACTAGTCAAAATTGATATGATCTGTTTACTTGTACTAACTAGCCATATCTTGTGTTTTGTCTTTCTGGTTTTAGTTTTGTCTACATAAAGAATGATGAGTGTAGAAAATACAGAAATTTGGAGCACAAAACAATATAATTCAATAATGATTGACTCCTAACTCTGTTTAGATTTGTATGGTGCATATATTAGAAGTGTGGACTTGTAATGCTTTGAAATACTAACAAAAAATGAAGTAGGCCAAGATTTTGCTAGAAAAGTTCTCATATATAAAACATTACCACTTCATGGTGTCGGGCAAATAAAAAGACCTAAAATGAAATTGAAAATATTTTCATCAAACACTAATTTTATAAATTAATAACTTAATTTTAAGACAGGACTTCAATATTTCTGATGATATCCAAGGAAACTGTACTTGATATCTGTGCTTAGATCTGTTGTGATTTGGTTGATTTGTGTTCAATACAGTAGTTTTAATTTTTGTTTATGACATCTTGTTGTTAACGTTGGTCAGTCATGTCGTGTAACAGTAGTGTTAATTAGTAATGAGAGTGGGTAAGCTTTCAGTGAGATCAATAAAGACATTTCTTTTCTTCAAAAGTTTTAATCTGGGTAATTCTTAGCCTGTCATCAAAACTCTAGTTTGTTTTGTCATAAGATAATATTAATTAGGTACTTTAGGGACATTTAATCTTGGACTTCTTTGAGTTTGCTATAGGAATCAGAAGGAAGAGAAGAGAGCTGAGAGCAGAACATTGTTGTACTTTATTGTTCATTGAGCTTACTGTTAATCTTAGCACTATTTTAAGCTTTTTTCATGCATTGAACAAACCAGTCCTTCATATCTAACTCATTGCTTGGATGACATCAAAAAGCAAAAAATTTCCCAATGTTACATCAGAGATATAACATCCAGGTGCATAATCAAACTGCATCTTGTTCAACTTTACTATGGCTTTTTCTGTTCTGTTAGTTATCATGGATAATTTTTTTCCTACACAATCTGATTAACTAAGTTATTGCTTGATGTGGCAAGAACTCATCCTGGCATTTTCATCATCTCAATTATTCCTGATCAGGGATTCGATAATTGTTCAGTGTTGAAATGGAATCATAGTTAACAAGTGAATAATTTGCTTTCATCTAGAAATAACATCAAGCATCATTTCAAAGTAGCAACATTAGATGTGCAGCATTGAATAGTTCTTTTATTCTTTTTGGATTGTGTAGGTAAAGCATGAACACTTTTCTACTTAAGCACCACTTCTTGCTTTGTAATCTCTCAAAATGGCATTTCCATACCTGGTTGCTAATTTGTATTCAGTTGCTGTGTCATTTATTATATATGAATTTCTATTTGTTAGTCCATTTGCTAATTCTGTTTAGAAGCTGACACTGACAAAGGAATCTTTCAATTTCTACTCATTCCTTTTAGACAAGTTTCTTTTTGAACCTTAATCCAGAATATAATTCGGACTACCTTTGGTATAAATATGTTTCAAAGAGCTAATCTTCATTTGTATGTTTTATAAGACTTAAAAAGGAAATTACCCAACACATATCTGTGTAGTGTTGAAATATTAAGAACTTGCCCACTCTCTTACAATATCATGGTTCACAAACTGTGTCAGCTTATTTTTTCATTAATTACTTTAATTTGACACAGAAACAGCTGTGGTTTATGAACAAGTATATGTTTCTCCAAAAACATTAAACAAATACAATTTCAGTATTGTTTTGGTTACATCACATACTAATGAACTCGGCAGTCTTACCTAAATTTTTCTTTATTTATCTGTTCTTTGAATGTCTTACTTCAGTTAACATCACAGCTTCAACTACTTTTAATCTTACTGTAATAATATCATTAATTTCTAATATTCAGACAAAGCCACAAAATTTGTGTGAGGGGTATAGTTGACTTAAATAAGCCCATTATTTTTCCAACCATGGAAGAATAAAAAGGTAAAGTTGTTAGTAGCTGGATTTTCATTTTGAATGTAAAGGGATGTAACTAAAAACTATCTGACCAATTTTTGTCACTTGCTGTCTTTCTCATAATAATATTGTCAATTATATAAGTAAATAGGCTATCCCACAGTTATTTAACTAATATTCTTTACTACCTTTGCTGCTACTTTTCGAAAGTTTACAATTCTAATATTCAGAATTATGCCAAGCAGTACTAATATCAAGGCAATTCAGATCACATTTGATGTTTATTTGGATTGTTCTTGAGTGGAAATGACATCTGCCTCCAAAATTTAGCACCAGTTTTTTGATAATTTGTTTTCTGCAGGTCACCAAATTGACATAATCTTCTCCAGTGGATGACCTCTTTGACACCAGAGAGACCAAACTGGCTTCTTAGCGAAAGTTAAGCTTTCTGATCCAGCATTTTGCTGAGTGACTCTTTCTAGGCAAGGTCATGTATCTGATATTCATGGATCAAGTTTTACTACATGAGAGTAACTTATTGTGAAATTTAACTGGGAAATATGTCATGAAATTACTTTCAATGCAACCAAGCTATGTGTGTGCTGTTGTTTAAATGAACACTGAGAAACTCAATCAGATCACTCTATAAGAATAGTTATCAACCCTTGTCTGGGTCGTTATTTTCTAAACACAAAGCAAATCTTGAGAGAAGATACTTTGTTACTTTTCAATGCAATTTGGATTCAGAATTGCATGATAGCAAATTATACAAATTATACTTTGTGAAACATCTAATTTAGATTTTTGTGGTCTATTTACATTTTTTCCTAGGCAGACATTTTAATATAATCATTAAAAGAGCTTTTACTTACTTATTAGACATATTATCACAACATGGAGATATTGTATTAAATGTATTCTTGTTTTCTGTACAGTGACTTTATTTTCTAATCTTAATCAAAACAACATTCTAACAAATCTGATATTCAAGGTGGAAAAAAAAAAAAAAAAACATGAGCATTTTAATAGATTGCCTGTGAAATGACCTAAACTGGATGATGTCTGTTATAATGAGGTTTTATTAAAACAACCCTCCTTCTAATTCTCTAGTCCAGTCCTTTGTTTACATGTGAGAGCTATCCATCAACATAGAGCTTATGTAATTGTTTTTTTTTTGTTTTTTCTTACTGTACCATTGCTGTCTTTCTCTTCAAACTGAATTGTTACACATTATTTTCAAGAGATTCTTACGATTTAGTCAAATGCTTAATTCTTTTTTAATTATTGCTACAAAGCCTTTTCCCCTGAATAGATTCTTACACATTAGTTCAATACTTAATGCCTTCTTTTTAGCTATACTTATAGATCATATTCCCCACCACCACCAAGCACACACACACACACATTTTGTTTAAACAGTATTTTATTGCTTTAAATGCATTTACATGATTATATTTTTGAATGTCTGACTAGGAAGTGTTTTTTTTTCTTCTTGGTTGCCTCAAATATCAATGAATGCTTACTCAGTTATTGAGGGATATCACATACAATATCGTTAAGTGTATTTAAGAATAGATTATTAACACAATATCTACTAATGGAACCTATTGTTAATATGATCTAGCCTCTTTGATCTTATTTTCAGTGAGGCTTTCTGTCACCTAATAATTCTCTTCTTACACGCTTTCTCTCAATCAATTCTTTCATGATATTATTACTTGTTTTATTAGTTATGATTTTGTTGTTTTACAGTGTTCCTGAAACTCATTTATCCACAAAGATTCATTTGACCATTTAAAAAAAAATTTGACAGTGAGACAGTTGAAATTGCATCTCACTGAAATTTTATTTAGCTAACATCTTACATTACCTACACAGGATACAAAAGTAAAACATTTCCTTCATTTTTTTTTTTTCTTTTCTGGAAGAGGATCCTTAAGTTATATATATATATATATATTCTTTTATTCTTTTAGCCATGCGGCTGCAGTCATCCTGGAGCACCACCATGGTCTTTCTGACTTCCTCAGTCTGGGTGTTTCACATCAATACTCCTGCATGTGGCGTTTTCCCAGCTGTTGGTACATTTGGTGTATAATTGAGTTCGATTCCGCTGCCCTCGTCTGTATCTCATGTCGGCTGTTGGTTCATCCGGTATTGTGGAGAGGAGGATGTCCTGTTCCCTTTTGAAGACATCCACCTCCACCCTATGCAAATTTCTCAATTTTTTTGGCAGGGCATTGAAGAGCTGTGGGCCTTTGAAACCTAGACTACTGCAATATGTGGTCCTGAATTTAGATAGTGGACGGTACCTTTCGTACAATACAATGCCGGCCAGTTCTGGCATTTGTATAACACTCAGGGCTAAAGTTAGGTACTAGCCCTTCTAGGATTTTCCATATGTATATTATTGCATATCTGTTACGCCTTCACTCTAGGGAGTTGAGCTGTTGTTTTCTCAGCCTATCCCTATAGCTCATCCACTGCACTGTTTCAATCTTTTTAGTGTAGTGGCATTGGACTGCTTCAACCTCTGCTGTTAGTTTGGCACTATGTGGTAACCATAACTGAGAACAGTAGTCCAGATGGCTGAGAACAAAGGTTCTCCACAGGGTCATAGTTTCTTGGTCTCTTCTCTTGAAAGACCTCAGTATCCATCCTGCCAGTTGTTTGCACCTTGCTGCCATTTTGCTTATGTGCATCTAAAATAATGCATCATTGCACATACTAATCCCTGAATCTTTCACTCCCTATGACTCTGGGATTGTAATGCCTTCGGGTGCAGTAAACATAGATTCTACAGTATTTGTACTGAGTTGATAGTGCAGTGCTTCAAATTTTCCAGCATCAAACTGCATGTTGTTTATTTCGACCCTCTTGTATATTCAGTTTAGGTGCTGCTGTAAGCTTGTGACATCCTCTTGGATTTTTTTATTGCTTGTGAAAATTTTGTGTCATCAGCATAGCTCTTGACAATGGCTGCCCTATTTATATATATATTTATATATATATCTGTAAATATAATATGTGACAATTATTTGGTAGCCATGATAAAACTCTGAGTTTTGGGTGTTGGGGCGGAAACTCACGCTGGCATCTCTTCAGTTATTGAGCCATTGAAAAAATGTTATGAAAATGACTGTTAAACAAAGGTAAATTACTGTGTGATTGACCGTTATTAAGACAAAAGAGCTATTAGCATGACCGCTAAATAAGGGGAGGGACTAAAGGTAAGGGAGTAAAAATGTTCAAAGCATTTGCGTAAGCACGCATGTCCATACATACACATGCGTGCCTGCACACACACACGTGCATGTGCCTATATGTATATACTCATCCACCCTCACGTGAAACACACACATGCTCACCCACACATTCGCCAAAAAATATATACATACCTGCATACAGGCTTGTGCACACACACACACAAAAGGTTCATACACATGTCTATATACGTACATGCACACGGAAAAGCAGGGCTAAAGGCAAAAATACAGAAAAATGTGTAAAAATGTGTAAAAAATATGCAATAAGAATAAAAAGTAAAGGAGTAAATATGCTCATGGCGAACGTGTATGCATGGATGTCCATGCATACACATCCACACATGCACACCCACACATGCACACCCACATACATGTGTCTATGAGCATATGCTCATCCACACTCGCTTGAAACACACACATGTGCACACACAAATTCACCAAAAATAATTTATGCATACACGCACACAAAGTTTCATATACACGTCTATATATGCACATATTCGCATACATGCACACACACACACACACATATATATTTATACATAAGTATATTTATATATATATTTAATTATACATAAGTATATTTATGTATATGTATATCTATATATACCGTAAATCCTCGAGTATAATCTGCATTTCCCCTCCAAAATTTAAAGGTCAAAATCCCTAGTGCGTACTATATACGAGGTTAAAAATGAAAGATATTTTTTAAACAATGTCTGAGTCTCTATTTGCTGTCCACCAATGTTTATACAAACGCATTTTGTGGTGTCGGGTGCGAAAATACCTTAAGCTTAGCCTGAAAGCAATGAAGTCATAAAAGAATCATTCATAACTTGCAGTAAGCAACGTTTATTGAAATAAAAGTGTTGTATATCGTCTGCACCCGATGGTACTCAGGATGACGTTGTATGGAAAGGTGAAATAAAAGTGAATCTTCTGATGTTGACTATGAATCGAACGATGGCGGCTCAGAACAAATGTCTTCCACAGAGTCAACATGACTTTTTGATCCCTCGTACAGAATGTCCTCAGTATCCACCCTGCCAGTTGTCTGCACTTTGCTGTCAACTTGGCAATGTGTATGTGAAATGATGCAT
>JAOPJW010004870.1:117568949-117586683 GCA_027122535.1 Octopus maya
GCCACTCTCCACAATCAACTAGGTAAAATGCTGGTGAAAAGCCTTTCACATCTCCTCTTGTCCTTCCATCGAACACCCCTGTTCATGTGTTAAAGACTCAATAGAGTTTTTCCTAACTCTCCACACAACGTGCCCATCCAGCAATGTTAATACCTTCTCTTCCCATTCCACGAAGTTTAGCTTTGACCCTGCACCCTTCGTGTTTGACTTTGAGATGACGGTACAAAACCTCTCTCACCGCCATCACTCTGGATGCAGAGCCAGACTCCGTGGCCTCATCTAATTCTTTAGTTAATGACCCTTCTATTCTAGTCTTATCCAGACTTAACTGCTTGCTAAGTCTAATAGACTCAGAACGAATGGCTCGTTTGAGGGCGCACCATCACCTATTATTGATAATGGCACCTGTTAAGGCCCTCTGCACTAACTCCTTAACCCGAGCACAGAAGGTTTTACAAGTCAAAATAGACTTGTTCATCTTCCAGTACCCAAGTCCCTGCCTATGACACTTAATTAGATACACCCTATGTATCACAAACTTGTGGGCCATGTAGGGGACACAGCAAAAACGTGGACAATTAACAGTATCCCTATCTCTATCTCTAACAATTATCCTATCTAAATAAGATCTGCATGATCCGTCATTATTAGACCACGTCCACTGTGGAACAAACGATTCATCCAGTCTATACTGGTCTACTAGATTATAGCTCTCTAGTAGCCTTTTGAGGTCAGGATTTCCCTTTCTATCAACCGAGCCAACACTATCTACCCATGCATCAAGAATAGTGTTAAAGTCTCCTAGTACAACTAGAGTTTTTGACGTCACTAAGAAACTCTCCAGGTCCCAGTAAAAACCAGCCTACCTACACTCATTTGATGCGTAGACAGCTACCAACCTGAAGGACTGTTTACTCATGTGTGTCACATCTAGAATGACCAACCTATCTTCTGGGTCTAGAAAGACTGCACTTACTTGCACATCCTAGTTTTTTCCTGATTAGGAAGACCACAACACCACCCCACACCTGCTGACTAGAAATAAATTTCTCATGGCCATTTAGAAGGGCATGGACGCTTGTGGCCTAATTTCTAGTGACCTAAGGTCGTCCAGGAGACAAGTTTGATTTCATTTTGGTCTTAGGCCACACACATTTATGCACCTGAACTTAAATTCCATAGAAATTCGTACTTACATTTTGATTTTGAGGAGGAGCTGCATGAATTCAGACTCCCCACCATTCTCTTTCTTCTTTGGTGTAGCCACTGGACTCACAATGAAGTTCCTGCTGGCCATCTCTGCGCTTACATCCTTTATATCTTCTTCATATCTTTGTGTCAGTTCATTGAACAAACTCATCTCCATCCTGGCCATCAGAATGTGAAGTGGCAAGTCTTGGTTCGCTTTGTACACTTGTGCTTTATGGTGTGCACATATAATTCATGACAAAGCTTCGTTGCTGTCCTTAAATGATACAATTTTGTATTGAACTTTGGGGTGGGGTTTGGAGATGGGTTTTAACAGGGGCATGATGTGGGGAGTTTTTTCTTGTATGTCTGTGATTGCTTTAGGTGTTTTTGTTTGGGGAGGGAAGTCTGGGACTGAGGCCTTTTTTTCTTTTTTGAGATTTCACTAATGTAAATCCTATTTCTTCTTCTGTGGTAGGTGTTTCTTGCCTTGTTGGTTCACTTTCCTTGGGCATTTCTGCCTTTTTTTTTTCTGGTTGTTTTCCTTCTTCTGTGTCTAGATTTTTATTGAGGAGGGGCTTCGCTCTTTTTCTCTTTACATCCTGAGCAGACGTGACCTTTTTTGCCACACTTAAAACAGCATAGCCTACGTCCCTCAGTGCTCACTTTTATGCTCAGCCCCTCCTCTATGAACACCCTATAGGGAAGTCCTTCAAGGATTTCAGGGCTGGATTGGACCACCATTTCAAGTGACTGGCCTTTCTAATTTTCTGCCTCTTTTCTTCTGTATTTGCAGTATTGACATTTTTTTCTTCCATGTCATATGTGACAGCTGCTGCAATCCACAATACGTCCAAACCAGCCGGGATCTCCTCCACTTTAATTTTTGCCATTCTCCTGCCTAGATAATTTGGCAGGAGAATTATTTTGTCATTTCTAGGTGTTAATGTCGACAATTCTTTTGCTGTACTCTCGTCCGACGTATTTTATTTTACTCCAGATGGATTGCATGCACTTCTTAATTACTTCATTTTTGACAGAATTATTCGTTTCTCCTTAAGATTGCACATCTTATAGACCACAGTCTTGGCAGCTATATTCTGTAATATATCTTGAGGAGGGAGCAACTTCATATAATTCCCTGTTTTCTTAATCGTATTCCAATACTTAAATAATTCCACCATAGACAGGTTCAAATTCACCATATTGCCACCAACGGTAGCTGAAAAACTAGTTCTTTCCTTCTGAACCTGTTTCGCACTTTCTTTTCCATTTTCTTTCACCCTTTCTATCTCTGGGAAGTCCAAAATTGACTCTAATGTGACAGCATTAATGTGATAAATTCCATATTATGTGAATTCCATATTAAATTCCATATTAAATTCCATCTAATGTGACAAATTCCATATCAAATATAGAAATTCCTTTAACAGGACACACAAATTTTCAAAAATTGTTTTCAAAAATTGACAAAAGATAACTTTTGCCAATAAATTGTTTTACACAAAAAAAATTTTTTAAATAGTATAATTTTTATCCTGCAAAAAGGTAAAAATTAAAGTTCACAGTCCTCAAACAATAACAGAATTTTCTGCCCCGCAGGGTAAAAATAACTGTTAACAAAACAACCGAGGTTCAAATTTCACAGGTTCAACAATTCAACGGAATAACCGAACAAAAAACAGTAGAAGCATAACATTAGAAGTACAGCAAAATGAACTCACGAAGGCAGCAGCCAGAAAAATCAAACAATCACCAGCTAGTGATGAAAACTGACCCCACTCACAAAATACTTTATGCTTTTTCCAGCGACAAGCCATTGGTGATCTCAAAAAAGAAGGAATCAGCTATATTAAATCTCTGAGCAAGATGTAAACAGTAGCAATACAGAATCATAACATATAATTGTCAACCAAGTAATGCGTCCTATACGGGACAGTGCTACTGACCTTTTATAGCCCCAGGAAGGCATCTCTTCCAACTGGCTAACAATACACATTCTGTGTTCGATTAGTATTTCCGAGTGGAGGTCATCGCTCCCATCTCTAGCCTTACGTGATATCCATGGACTCAAGTTTCTGGGTGGTTACTCGTCTTCAGAGTGATTAACACACTAGCTGGTGATTAACAGACACTGAGGACAGGGAACCACCCAGAATCTTGAGTCTGTGTGCATCAATAACTTACCCACAAACATTCAATTAGCAGAAGGACAATTTGTATGTAGTGGTGGAGGGCAGGAGGCCACGGTTTTATTTGTGCAACAGCAAGACACATCTGAAAAAGGATTGTCCAATTGCCACCAAAAAACAAAAAGAGCAACAACAACAACAACAATAACCACTACCAAAACCTGGAAGAAAACCCCTCCTACCCACACCAGCTTCGACACAAAAGACAATAAAAGCAGCACTAACAATTGACAACAGAGCAAGCCCTGTAAAAACACCAAGTGAACATACAGGAAAAACTAAAGAAAGGAAAGTGTGGAAAGGAGGCGTTCCGATGGTCAGGCGATCCGTTTGCTGCCAACACGCATTAAAAGGAGGGCTGGGCATGCCGTGGTTGATGATGCACAGACATGCGCTGAGACGGTGAACAGGTGTGGTCACCGTTTGTGTGCTACGCTTTCCCGCAGCTCATCTCCATGACCGAGCTGCAGTCGTGGATCAAGTAGAGGCCGAGGAAGGGCGAATGGCACCGCAAGTGCCACGTTGCTCTGGAGCAACTCTGCTGTCCCGGGTCGACCTTGAGCAACTGCATCACAACTAACGCATTCTATAGAGGATTAGTGGAGAGGAGGTACAACGACGATCTCGGGACGAACCCGGGCGTCGGCGAGAAATACCTGACCCACCTGTTCAAGACGACTTTCGGGGTCTGGTTTGGGGTCTGGTTTGGTCCGGACCTCCAAACGGAGAAGAACTGGGACAAGATAACGAGTTGGGTGGCTACTCTTGCCTGGCAATGGACCAAGAGGAAACTATCCCTAAAAGGTCGAGCGGAGATGGCAAACACGAACATCGCATCTGTCATCTACTACCGCTTGACCGTCGTGCCTTGTCCCGACCCTACCATCACTAAACTGGAACGAATTCTCTTTCACTTCTTGTGGAAAAGATGGCAGATACCAACCATTGGGTCTCTACTTCTGGAGGCACATTCTTTATTGTTACTTTGGTCACTCTTTGCCCAGAAGAGTGAGTGTCGAAAACTGCTTCGCTAATTTTTGTTGTGGAAACGAACTTGAACAGTGGCAAATTTATGCTACCAATTGATATATTCTTTATGTGGCCATACAGGGTGGAAGCACTTTTCTGTTTTTTCCTGTGCTGCGTTTTGGGGTTTTTTGTTTTTGTTTTTGTACTCAAAATTTTGTAGATTATTGTTTTTTCATCTGTTTGTTCCACTATGTTCTGAGGGATGTGTAATTGTAAATTTTCACCTTCTTTTGTAAGAAGTGACTTTGTTTCTTTGATCTGTTGTGGAGTGAAAGATACGATTGTTCTTGTTTGTTTGATTGTAGATTTGGTTTCGAACCAAGGGTTGAAATCTAGGAAGCTATTCATTACATACGTACTTACATACATACATACATACACATGCATGCACACACACGCACACACACACACAAAAGAATAGGATGTTTCTGTATTAACATGTATGTTGTATAAGCAAGGTGCACAGAAATATCTCCAGTCTTTTGAAATCAGCAAGGTCACTACCCCTGACAACATCCCTTCCATTACCTTCAAGCATATGTAGTGGAGCTGTCCTGCATCCTGGCCCATACCCCCACACCTTGCCCTCTTCCAAGAAGTATCTCACTCGTCAGAAGTCCCAACTACAAAGCAACCTTGGTGATTATGCCAACTCAACACCATTTAAATTGCACCGTCATAGCACGAACTGATGAAGTTTAATCTAACTCACATTATTAATTCTGGTATGTTTTAATGATCAATCAATTGTCAAATGCTAGTAAATAGACTTTCGATGCATTGGACTTAAAGTCAGCTTTATTATTTTTCTCATAAATATGAATGATTGGTTGATTGGATTAGATTATAATTACTATACATCTGGCACACACAAAAAAAAGCAACTAGCATGTAAAAAAGCACCCTTCAAATGTTGAGTGATATGCTATGCTTGAGAAGACCTGTTAAGCCAAGTGAAATCGTAGTCATGACCAATACCAGTGTCGTATTACTGGCACTTGTGCTGGTGGCATGTGAAAAGCACCATTCAAACATTGGGCCTCACTGAGGCAATGACCAGGGACCGTGACCTTTGGCAATATACCATGTTTGAGAGGACCTGTCAAGCCAAGAGAGATCATAGTAATGGCCAATGCCAGTGCTACGTAACTGGCACCATACTGGTGTCACGTAAAAAGCAACCACTACACTCTCAGAGTGGTTGGCATTAGGAAGGGCATCCAACCATAGAAGCCTTGCCAAATAAGATTGGAACCTGGTGCAGCTCCCTACCTTACTAGTTTTCATTCAAACTGTTCAACCCAGGCCAGCATGGAAAGCAGACATTAAATGATGATGATGATGATATTGATGATGATGCATCGTCATTGTCATTCTCACCACTGTCACCATCATCATTTGCCTATCGATTCTGACAATGACTCTAGCACTCTCCTCCACAGGAGCTGCTGTCATCCTGCCATGAGTATCAGTATTTAATCACATTATGCTGCGTTTAATTGCATCCTTGTATCTCAATCAAGTCTGTAATAATTTTTCAATTCAGAGGCTAACTGTGAGAAGAGTATTCACCTTCGTAACTGAATTTCTTTCATTCTTTGGGCATCAGAGATTTCGCTGCACTAGTATCTCTTCTATGTAAGGGAACCTGGCTTTCTTTAAAATGAGGATCCTGGCCTCGTCCTTCTATGTGACATTCATGTTGAGTCTCAAATGACTCAACATGAATGCATGCAGGGTTTTTTGTTGTTTTTGTTTTTAATCTTTTGTCTTCTATTTCTTTCTGTCATTTGGCTGCGGTCATACTGAGTTATCGCTGATTTAGCTGATAGAGAATTTCAGTCTTCCAATTGTTAATATCCAAGTCAAACTTTGTGATTGAACTACCAAAAGCATCCAAGCAGTCTTAGCATGTGCTCTGCACTATGGGATACAAGTGTGTGATCATTAGCAAGTAGAATTTCTCTTATTACCATATCTATAGCTATATGTAATACTTTCCATTGGACTAATAAGTGATGTAGCCAGAAAGGGAGAATGATATAAGACGGGGGAGATGAGAGACCATCTATAAATGAAAGAATGAGATCTCTCTCTCTCTCTCTCTCTCTTTCACACACACACAGAGTCAGACTGACAGAAAGATATACACAGATGAGGGAAAAAGGTGTGATTTTGGCATGAAAAGTAAGGTGTATTTCAGAATGAACAAGATTTTCATGTATTGGATTAGACAAAGTATGGACAGCTTTTTTTGAGAAGTGGGCCACATGAGAAAATTGAAAGTAATTTTTCATTAGGCATGTCATTCAGAAAGATCACAGGACTGCAGTTTGTCCATGACTGGATTAGACATTACTATTCTTTGTAATAATTTTACAACTGTATTTTGCCAAGACAAAAAAAAAAGACAAATAAGTTTTTTTGAAATTTAGAGAAATCATGATTCAGTTTGTGTGTGCGTGTGCATGCACATGTGTTTTGTCTTCCATTTTTATTTATTTGTATGTGTGTGATTTTTTTCTCATTCTATTGTAATTTTACTTTATTCAGTTAATAAATTATTTTCATTTAAAAAAAAAATGCTTTATATTATCACGTATGGAATAGAATATTTTTCAAAATGAAAAATAAGCAGCCTTATACATTAGGAGGATTCTCAAAATATACATATATATATAAAGGTTAGAACTACTAGATGGATCCATGAATATTTCATGGAATTAATGGTAAACCTATTGAGTTATTTCTGAAAACTTTATCCAAAAAACCTGAAAGCCTTGCCTGTGTTGTGCCTGTATCGAAAGATAGTTGCTCATCTGCTTCATTGAAAAGTGAAGGAAATTGGAACACGATGATTACTTAATGTACTTTATATATATACTTTATGCAGAATTTTATAGACTTAATACACAACATTCATGAAATAAATATCCATTCTTATTTTCCTATTTTCCCCATAAACAAAAGAAAAAACATCCCATATATATGATACAGCCTTTAGTTAAATTTTATATACCTGCTATGTAAAAAAGCATGAATATTTCATGGAATTGCACGTATGTGCATGTGTTAAGTGATAGGTGATATAAAAAAAACTTAGTTCAATTAAAATAAAAAATACACTTTTCACTATCCAATCAGCACCACCTCCTCCACCTGCATCATCTCCACCCACCCCCACTCTCTGCCTTTCTTTAACCTCCCCTCTCCGCTAAAATTATATTTTTAACTCTCCTCCTCTATATCATCACTACTTTCAACTAACTTTTCAATCAAATAATAAATATTATGTTCCCTCTACCTCATGTCATGGATGCTTTTCTCTTCCCTTTTTTCTTTCTCCCTCTTTGCCTTATCCTCTTTTTCTCTCTCCTTTTTCTTTCTCCTCTCTTTTCAATTAATCATGTGAAAGCATTACAATTACATTCCTTCTACCTCACATCAAGGATGCTTCTCTTCCTCTTTTTCCCTAATCATGCGAAAGCATTACCAATGGACTAAGTAACAGAATAACAAGCAGAATTATTATAAGATGGATGGATTAGCTACTTTATGATATAAACTTTTTTCTATGAAGCTGAGTAAAATAGCAAAGTAGTAAAATAAAAAGATATCTAAAGAAATGCTTGCATTCTACAGAATGCATTAGACTTTTCCCAGAAGATTTTTCATGGTATAGCCATTTTAACCATCTATAAACTCAAAAACCTTTATTTATTCATTATACAGCTGGATTGCCAAATTGAGATACATTGTTTATTGGAAAAATTTTGTTATAAATTTGCTTCATTTACCTCTTGAGGTGTCAAAATTTTTGTTGCACCACTGCAACCTGGTCACTGACAAAGTTATAATGTACTTTTAGACAGCTAAAATGGCTCTTCCAAAATGTAACTGTTTCAGATTCAACACAATAACCCTTTAGCATTCAGATTACCCTGTCAAATGCCATGCTTATTTATATTCATCATTGTAGCTTCAATAGTTGTTTATTTTTAGAATGACATTGTAGGTAGAAGTGAGAGGCTTGATCTGGTCAGTTTGAACTTAAAACAGGTAGTATAATTTGGCTGAATAAGGTTGGTTTAAAAGCTAAATGGTTAAATTACTTGCTAAACACTTACAGTTTCAAGATATTTGAATGTAGCAATGTATTTGCTTTTATTTTTGCAATGTTCTTGTGGATTCTCTAATACAGAAATTGAATCAATTCTGAGTAGAGGAAGTTCAATGTTTATGGTTGCAGGTGATTTTAAATAAGATGAGATAAATTGGAAACAACATTAACAATGTTAACTTGTTTGTTTTATTGTGTTATAAGAAATATATTTTCATTGATAAATCAGACAAGGAAAACAGGATGTTAACATTTTGAACTGGATTCGAGTTTAAGAAATAATAACAAATTCAACAACAACATATATATATATATAAACAAACTTATATCTGTTTTCTTGAAGCATCAAATGTGTATCGTATAAGACAAAATGTATAAGACAAAAAAGTAATATTTGGAACACAGTATCACTGTGAAAACAACAAAAAAATTGGAAATTATTACTCTTGCAACATGGAAAAAAGTTGTCCCATGGCTGTTGACAACTTTTTTCCATCTTGCACCCAATTTTTCTGCTGTTTTCATGGCGTTACTGCATTTGAAATATTACTTTCTTGTCTGTATAATACAATACACATTCGGCGCTTCTAAAAAGCAAACATAAGTTAGTTTATATATATATTGTTGTTGCACTTCAAAACAGCTACATATTTAGCATTCAAATTTGATGGAGATTGTTGTCAGAAGGCAGTTTAGCTTAATGGTAAAGTACTCAGCCAGTCTCTGAAAGTTGTGGGTTCATGTCCCATGGCTGTTTGTTGACAACTTTTTTTCTATCTCGCAAGGGTAATAATACCCAATTTCTCTGCTGTTTTCACAGTGATACCACATTCGAAATATTACTTTCTTGTCTGTATAATATAACAAATTCATTCAAACGAAGAGGATAAATTAATCAAAGATTCCATCATCCATATGAAAAACAATAGTTATGTTGCCATTCACATACTTATTGTTGTGAACAGCATTAAGGACCTTTTCTGTTTGGCTGCACCTTTGGAAATTTCAAAGTTTATTGAAAATTTTAAAATTTGGTGTATTGATGTAATTTTCCACATGAATCTCAGGAGGCATTTCACTTTTTCCAGAAAAATTTGCAAAAAAAGTTATAGAGGTTTAAAGTTTGATAATTTTTTTACCCAGCCAGAAAACAGGATTTAGAAGCTGTCATTTTGGGCATGACTGCACATGTCAATATTCTGAAAATAGCACATTTTAATCTGAAACTGTAAACAAATGAAATACTGATGCAATTCTTCTATTTTTTGGAATTTTCAGAAAATTTTTGTTTATTTGTATTCTGCACAAGGAAATTCATATGATAACTCAAAATCAAACAAAAAAATTATTTTTAGCATATTTCACAACTGCATGTGATTTTCCATAGAATATATTTGTCAACACATGTGCTTTCTCACAGATCAAAGAGTTCTCATGTTTAACTTGTTACTATGGAAACAGGCATGAATGTGTCTGTGGCTTTTGATTGGCTAAAACTACCCAAAATTTTCAAGTTTTAAAAGCTAATAACATTTTGTCAATTGATTTATGGTGAAAATGAATTTCATGTCAATTATTAGCATATAGAACTACTTCATTACACCGAATATGAAATCAATTGGAACCAAAATTGAAGATATTGAAAAGTGGCAGCCAAACGAAAAGATCCCCTAATCAAAAATAATTTTTCAGTGAGGAAAAGACAATATTAGTCAATGACCAATGTTATTTTAAGGATTCTGATAAGCACAGAAGATAAATGTGGCATGAATCAGTCTTATTAGCCTCCTCACTGAAGACATAGACTTCACAGTATTTGCTGAAGCAATGAGGAGGCAATCAATTAAGTAAATGCACAAGAATGTTCCGTAGTTGGCATGGAAAATTCCGAGGATAAACAAGAGAAATACCTACTTTAGATCTTAAGGGTTATACTTATCTTATCCTATTTCTAAGAGAAATTTAAGAAATATAAGGTCTTTGTTAAATGGACAGTTGCTGTTGACCAGAATGATATAATGTCTCTCTTTTTCTGAAGCTCTGACTATTTGCATTTTATTAAAATTAATAAATACAAGTTCATGATTTTTAAAGGAAATAATGATCAATATAAAATAAATGTTTGCATCAATATAGTTACAACTGATAGTTTCAGCCTTTAATGTAAACAAAAACCCAATAAATGTTATCTGTCGATAGATGTGCCAACTAACTGTAAATAGGGAGGTAGAATTTACCACTGTTACCAACAGAGGCTTGGTTTAATTGATGCCTTACAATACTGTGTTCAATTTTTTTTCCTCTGAATAAAAGCCTGTGATATGTTGGGGTACAGAATTACCTCAACTTTAAATCCAACTAATATCACCACATTTGTTAGATGAAGGGATTTATAACTTAAAATGGACATTATTTTCCAAACAAAAAATTTAAAGCTAATCAAAAATATATTTTTAAGAATTTGGAAAATAAATTCATTTTTTGTGATGTGAGGAAGCAGGATCAAACAGATGAAAATACACAACTTAAGGGACAAAAAGATTAGGATATACAAATTATGGATTGATGAGATGGGGGTAAATGAGATAGCAGTCTCATAACAATTACATTTTTTTTTATTAAACTTCAAACAAAAATTTATTCTTCTTGAATCCTGTATTTTTCACGAAGAGTTTTCTTCTGTTGCTGTATCTGAAATAACAGAAATTATGACAATATTATAACACAAGCATAAAAAAAATAGGATGAAGACAATTTGATCATAAGAAATATATCATATGTACGTATTCAAGTTATACATCGGAACATTTTATTGCAATATAAACTTGTATAAGGTCTTAAGAAAGAGAAGACCATATCCGTAGCATGTTGATGAAGTGAAGTTGCAACTGCAACTTTAATTTATGACTGAAATTAATTTTGAGTTAATTCTTCTCAACCAATTAGCTGTTAGAGTGATGCTATATTAGCTAGCATGCCTATTCACTGAAAGACATAGAATCTTATAGTAACAGCAGCAGCTCAATGTCAGCCATTTCCAATAACCAATCAGTAATTATGACATATTATCAGGTACACTTAGTCACTGATAGCTCACATACCAGCTTTTTACAGAAGTACCAGCAACAACGACTGACAATTCTAACAGCTAGCAATGACACAACATGAATTACACATTTACCAATAACTGTCAAACTTCAAAAACTTATACTTTGCTGCTTTTGTAGCATGCAACTTTCACATTTTCATGCCCTTCA
Organism: Octopus maya; assembly: GCA_027122535.1. Taxonomy (NCBI): domain Eukaryota; kingdom Metazoa; phylum Mollusca; class Cephalopoda; order Octopoda; family Octopodidae; genus Octopus; species Octopus maya. Next base: position 117,580,736 of record JAOPJW010004870.1, read on the forward strand.
ATTTTCATTGTGTAGACACAACAGTGCAGAACTTTCTACAAGAAAAATTACACTACTATGCTCATTTCTTTTCAATAAAATTGCAAAGTTTGCAAGTATTGTTCTTCACGTGGTAATTGAAACCTTATATTAGCAATAATTTTATCATGTTGTTCAAGTTTGTCACAGTCAAAGAATATCTCAGGTTATCCTATAAATAATGCCCTAGTATTGTGTGAGAAGAAAAGTTTTCTAAATTTCATATTCTATTAAAATTCATTCATTAGCATAATTATCATAACCAATTGATGACCTTTTTGCAATAATTTATAAGCTTTCTAATACCATTTGTGTAAAATTGCTTTCATTTGGTGAAAAAAAGATGTACAGATGGTAGTTTCCACTCCATGCATTTTGAGAACCAGTCTACCAAGATGACCGTAGACTTCGAAATTGGTGGTAATCAGATGAAGCAAGGTAAGGAGAGTGCTTCCTGACAAAGTACTTTATCTGGAAGGGCCCTCATTTTTTTTATTTTAAGCATAGAGACTCAAGTAAATTTACATTTTCTCAATATATACATGAAGCATTAAAAACTACTGTCAAAGCTGTTGCACAGCCTTCACCATTAATTTTTTGCCCTTTTCCCATTATCCTACAGAATGCCCTGTACCATATTATGATACAATGTACTGTGAGGTGGGCCACCAAATTTCAAGCAAGGGTATAACAAAAGTTTTTTATTAAGATTTATGATTAAATTAATGAGTAAGGTTAATATTTATAATGAATTTGCCATTTTNNNTCAATGGGTGTGTAGTGCACACCTAGTACACTCAGAATATACGCCCCTGATACACACACAAACACACACACATATATACACATATATATATGTTCAGCCTTTGCTGAACGAGGTGCACAAATGTTCATGTTGCACAATAGCTCACTCTCTCCATCAAATCGACATTGTTTGAACAGGTGTACAGTGTACTATGCATCAGGTGTCAAAGTGATTGCAGAGCAATGTGAGATAAAGTGTTTTGCTTAAGAATACAACGCACCACCCGGTCTAGGAATTGAAATCATGATCTAGCGATTGTGAGTGTAATATCCTAACTACTAGGTTATGTGCCATCACATTACACACACACACAAACACACACACATACAAATAGGAGTGTATAACATAATGTGGCATAATTATAGATGTGTAGCCCCTCACTCTGACTTTGCTTCCTGATACATTTTGATGAAGTGTATGAAATATCAGTCCAACTTAATAAAAAGTACTTTTCTCTATCAAATTCCAACATAACTGTAATCTACACTACCTGAAACATATTTGTAAAAAAAAAAAACATTAAAATATGCATTTTTCAGAAATTTATAAAGAAACAATGTCGAGAGTGAGGACGAACAGTTCTGTAGTTGCCTACAATGTATTTACAAATGTGGAATGGCACTAACCCTAATATTTTGCTCCAGAGAAACTTCTCAAAAAGACTTGTGTGTTAAAAACAACAGGGCCTCACTCAAAAGGCTGATTGATCTCAGTGAAGAATACCTCAGACATTCTAAGCCAAACCAAAACATTTTCTGACATTTGTGCACACATGTTTTCTCATCTGTCACTATACACCCAGTATGGTTTCAGAGAGTGTTTGTAAAAAAGCAGAGCTAAAGCAGTGTGAAACCCAGTAGATAGAGGAAGCCATCTGCGCACTACAGGGGAATTTGGATATATATGATAATTTATACGTTCACAATATACAGATGGGTAATATATTTCTGGAATTTGGATAATTTGATAGAAATAAAATTAAAAAAATTAAATGTAGATGCAGTAATAAGACAATCCTTGTATTTGGGACATTACTTTCACTTTTGCCATTCTGAATTTAGAAATATTTTGTTTTACAACCTTTGAAGAATGTTTTTTCTTTCAGGAGTCATGCCTACAACCAACTTATTTGTCATAGGATTAAAACATTCTGTGTTATTGTCCTTTTTCGTTGCTGTTATGCATACACACACCCACACAAACACATAAAACATTTCAAGAGAATGTGTAATTATTATGGTTTAGAATAAAGGTTCCTGAAAACACATCACACACAGCTTCTTTTCTTCTAATTTTATCTTTATCTGATTTGGTATTACTATTGTCTAGGTTCTGTCTGCTTTTTCACCATTTTTATTCTTATGTCAAAATTATTGTTTCCTCCTAATGTAAGCAACATACAATGCTCAACTGCTGCATTATATAAGAGCACACTTTTTGATACAAGTCTGATGAAGTGCCATTCTATTGTTTAAAACCACATATTATGTAACTTTTCACATGGAACTTTTGCATGCAATGGCATTAAATTCAGAGTGGGTACCAGAACAATTGTAAATAGTCATTAAAGATGTGCTAAGCTCTTTCTCTGTTTTCATATTTGGATTTATATATATACATACATATACACACGCACACACACACACACACACACACACACACACACACACACACACACACAGGCACGTATACGCACACACAATTTATAAATTAACATTGATACCAATGGTTTTATGTGGAAAACACACACTGTGATGCTCCAGCATGGCCACAGTCAAATGACAAAAAAATCCTTCGAGTGCTTTAAGATGTTGGTACACACATGCGCACACACACTTTGTGAGATCCACTTCCTTTACAAAACAGGTCTATTTCTTAAAGCACGAAAGATGTTTCTTTTCAAAAATGGTGATACTTGTGTTGAAGCTTACCACAGGACTTGCTTCTTTTGCCGATTGGTTATTTTCTTCAAAGAACTTTATTCTGTTAGTGTTGTTGTAAGTGATATCCATGTTTGGTTCTTTCTTTTTCATTGAGTTACCTGTTTAATAATTCATTTGTGATTTTGTTCTTTATTGCATGGGAACTTTCTTGGGATATGTTTCATGCATACATTTAACATTATTGGCATATATTCGATCCTTTTTACCCTGTTGAAATACACTGACTTTGTTTCAATTTTGAAAATAAAGAATTTAGTGAAATTGTTTGGAAAGTATACTAACATGAAATTTTGATGCTACTTGAGACCATTCCTATCTCTATTATACAAAGCTCCAGTTTTTAAAATAGGAGGTTTGTTTAATAAGAATAGGAATGGTCTCAATTGGGTTAATATCAAAAAGAGTAAGGCATATATTTAACAAGAAAATTCTTAAATTTTATATTCGCTAGAATGAATTTGGGGACAAAGCACATTGAATATCTTTTCCTTTATTGATTTCTGGTGAATCTTGCGGATAATTATGTTCAGAGATGGTTTGAGTGCTTTTTGGAAAGTTTATAATTGTGGTGGCCTTGTGTATTGATGTGAGTAGCTTTGCGTATGCTGTAACTAGATCAGCTAATGCACTTTTCTCTCTGCTGGTTTTAAAATATTGCACTGTTTTGCTACAGCGACAACATGCATTTTGGTGTAAAAATAGTTCCTGTGTCAAGTCCCCCGCAAATGATTGTACTGGCATCTTTTCTACTCTAGGCACAAGACCCAAAATTTTTGAGGAGGGGACCAGTTGATTAGATCGACCCCGGAATGCAGCTGGTTGTTAATTTATCAACCCCGAAAGGATGAAAGGCAAAGTCAACCTCGGTGGACTTTGAACTCAGAATATAATGACAGACTGGCATCTGTAATAGAAGCACTTTTGCCTTGTAAAGTATGAAGATTGCTCGGTGTGCTTGCTTTCAACCACATCTTTACTATATGCTCATTGGCAGGCATCATCAAGGCTTGGGGATAAACATAGTGGTAATTTCTCAATGTCTATAATTAGCATGAATGTGGTACCTAAAATTCACTGATTTTCTCTCCATTGATAAGACTGTATTTATTTGGGGGATTTACTTGGTAATGTTGTCCTGACTATTTTTAGATCCAGTTTTAACATCAGTTTGGTTCCCTTCTTCTTTAAAGTGTTTGTTATATCGCATGTTCGGATGGCATACCTTCGCCAATGATGTACCTCTACTCAACTACCAAAGTCTCAATTCCAATGATTTGACATCTAGTCTACTCACGACTGTGGCTCACTCTCTCGAAGCTTCTCGTCTAGCTATCACATCCACTATTTATACATATTGGACTAACCTACTTATTGTCTGGGGAAGTCCACACAACAGTGTTTAAACACAGATATCAAATAATGTATTTATGATTTCATTTAAGCAGCTGTGTTAGTTTTTTTGAAACCAGGAAAAATTTTCTTTCATCCAATTTGAGCAATGAACTATTGGTACCCATAGGTTACCAAAGCTTCTCTTAAGGTGGCCAAATAATAGAGTCATTAGAATGTCTGATAGGTTACCTTGTGCCATCTACTCCGGATTTCTGTATGCTGAGTTCAAATAATACCAAAGTCAACTTTGCCCATCATTTTTTAAGGGTTGCTAAATAAATTACTAGTCCTATACTGAAGTTGATTCTTCTTCCTTCTCTTTCTAGAAGAAATTGGTTGTATTTATAGCTGGAAAAGAATGGTCAAAATTCATAACAAAAGAAATAATGCAGGTAACAAATTGTGGTGACCCTTGTTGTGGGTTTTGTGTGAAATAACTGAACAAGGAATAGAAAGGAATTGAAGATGAATGTAAACATGACTTGCAAAATAAAAATTTCATCTACTACGTCACATGTCCACAATGCAATGAGAACTATATTGGACAAACTGAAACAAAATTAATGAATTACGTGAGAGTGCACAAACAGCAAATTAAGGATTCATGCCCAAGAAATGTTCCATATATTGAATATTTGAGACATCTGAACAAATGATCAATTCAAATAATTTCCTTCTTTCAAGATAAAAGAAAAATACTTTATAAGAATTCTAAATCTGAAACTAAATAAGAAATAGACACTAACTAAAAACAAATTTATATGGATTACCCCTTAACACATGTGTTTCAAAACTGAATAATGAAAGTATTACATACATACTACTAGTTGCTTTAAGTATCACAGCTAAGGCCATATTAGAGCATTAAGTTCTTTATTTTTAGTTGTGAATTAATTACATTTACTTTTGTTAAGCCATTCCACTGACTAGCAAAGATTCACACAATAGAAACACTTCACAGATGTGATGTCTTCTCTCTGCCTCTTCCGTTGCTATGACAATGGCCTCTGCTCTTCTGAGAGTTACTTGAGTAATTTTTCCCTCTACGTAAACCAACCCATTCATCTTTTCTCTTCTCATCAACCCTACTGTATCTCACTTCTTAGATCTTGTACTTAACACTCTCCAATTCTTTCCCCATCACACAGAATTGCTACCCTCTGAAAATGTCTCCCCACCTGCATTTTACTGGCAGACATCAACTTGCAGATGTTTAGACTGAACATCAACTGCATCATTGTAGCCTTTCTGGAAGGGCCTGAAAATATGACAATCACTGGCCTTCCCATTCTTTGACCAACACAAAAGAAAACAACCTAATGCAGCTGAAAATCATTTCATTCACTCACGAGTGGCACACCCTGTGATTTCCATTTCCTCTTCCCTATCTCTCTCCCTTCCTATTTCAGGCTTTGATATTTTGGTATTCACAAAGTTTCTAGGAAGTTATCACCAATTTGAAGTGTAAATATTTTGATCACAGGTGTATGCATGCCTGTGTGGTTAAGGTGTTTATTTCATGACCATGTGGTTTCAGATTCAATCCCAGTGTGTGACACCTTGGGCTGATGTCTTCTTATATAACCCCAGGTTGACCAATACCTTGTGAGTGAATTGTGTGTATGGGAACCCATCACGTGTGTGTGTACATCTTTGAAGTTGCATTTCACCTCTTGACAATTAGTGTTGGTTTGTTTATGTTCCAATAGCCTAGCAGTATGGCAAAAAGGAACTGATAGGATAAATACCAAAATGGATTATAAATGATGATATACATGTGTGTCCCCTTA
>JAOPJW010004870.1:117650241-117661657 GCA_027122535.1 Octopus maya
TGAAGGGAGTATTAGCCATTTTTCATTCTTTCTAAGCATAAGCAAATAGGAAATAAGAGTTGCTACCCAAAGATGAAAATCATGTTACACAATGTTATTTTTGTGAAACTGCTAATTTTACCATTGGCAGAAATGGTAGACATTACAAATCCTTAAGTTATCTATATTTTCTATAAGCAAGTTTGTCGGAACATTAACATCATAGAAGCATGTTGCACACACATCTTGTAGCTTATTTTTCACAAGCTTTGGATTTATGCTTTTTGTTGTACTACAAAACTAATTTAAAAAAGATTATTAGTTTAAATATATTATCAAGTAATTTTTTTTAAATATGTAATTATTATCTGAATATATGAAGTAATGTTTTAGGAGTTTACCTTCAATTTTTTTACTTTTGAAGCCATTCCTGCTATTCTAAATAAACCCTGAAACAAACAAAAATGTTTAACATGTAAAAATCAAATAAAAAATTTTAAAATAAAAATCGCAAAGAATTTTTCTAATTCTACATTCATTCTTTTAAAATCACCATCATCATCACCATCCTCACCACCACCATCACCATCTTTGTAACTTATTCATCCATTTTCCAAGCTGGTATGAGCTGAGCAGATCATCAGTTCTTCAGTGTTACCAACCTCTGAAATTGATCAGAGAACTATGATTCCCTTGCACCTTCCATTTTAGCACAGTTTAGATGGCTTGATGTCTTTCCTAACATCAACCACTTTACAGAGTTGAAGTATTTCAGCTTTTATTTAACAGAAACAGCCAGTATCTGATCTCATGGAAGAAAATATGTGAAAAGGGAAACTTGTTACAGTAACCACCTTAAGTGAAATTCAAACCTGAAAATTTTTAATTATCTCCCCCTGATAAACACAGCTTACTGTGTGGGGACCAGCATGCCAAAGAATAAGCCCATTTCCTCTGTGTGTTGTAAAAGACAACTAAAAGAGGTTGAGGTAGGATTTACACTTTGATCTCATAAAACCCTCACCAGCAGCTACTACCAAAACAAACCCATGAATCAGTAGATTGTCGCCTGAGTGGTGCAAAGGGTCCATCCACCAGGAGTAGGGAGTCACTGACAAATGTTGGACGCAGTAACATGTTGTAATAGCAGATGCCTCCATACCGGACCGACCTCCCCCAATAAATTTACAACATGTAAATCCCAAGAAATAGTGACAAATAAAATGGAAATTTGTAAACATAACTAGCATACCTCACATGTGTAAAAATAGAATTTCACAAGCAAGGAGAATAAAATAGGCAACAATATGATGTTTGCTTCACTGACAGAACAGTTTGGTGCTGTCCTCTAGAGGAACTGTAATACTTAAAACACAATATGTACAGGCGTGGCAGTGTGGTAAGAAGTTTGCTTCCCAACCATATGTTTTTGGGTTCAGTGTTACTGCATGGTACCTTGGGCAAGTGACCTCTACTATAGTCAGAGGCTGACCAAAGCCTTGTGAGTGGATTTGGTAGGTAGAAACTGAAAGAAGTCTGTCATGGGTGTGTGTGTGCATAAATATATATATATATATGTTTACAACAAAGCATTAGCACGAAGCAGTATTATGGACAGAATTAAGGCGAGTTGAAATATGTTTTGTCATATATTTCAACTGCTATAAAGTAAATACACTGCAGTTACTGTGGAGAAAGAAAAATCTCTCTTATGGTAAAAAGGTGTGAAAACACCAGTTCATTCAATGTCCCCCTCTACTAGGAATCTCAGACATCGATGTTTCAAGTTTTTTGACTCATCAATGCAATGTACCTAAGAGAGGCAACTCTGAATGTACTTAATAAAGTCATAGCTTTATATATAATCTGGTCAATACATTGACTGATTTGCACTAGTAGATTGCCCAATCGAGGTAAATAACGAAGAGTTAGCATGAAGCAGTGTTTAAGGATAAGCAGAATTTATGCTGATTTGCAGTAGTAATCAAAAAACTTGAAACAGTGATGTCTGAGATTCCTAATAAAGAGCAACACTGAACAAACTGGTGTTGCCACACCTTTTTACCACACAAGAAATTTTTCCTCCATGGCAACTGCAGTGTACTTGCCTTTTAGAAGTTGAAATATGTGGCAAACATATTTCAACTAGCCTAAAGTGTGTGTGTGTGTGTGTGTGTGTGTGTGTGTGTGTGCGTGCGTGCGTGCGTGCGTGCGTGCGTGTTTGTTTTTGTTTGTTTGTTACTGTGCCCTTCCCTTGGCATTGCATGATAGTTGTAAACAAATATCACCATCGTGCAGGCAGTGTCTTTCATTTCCAATCTGTTAAAATACATCTGGCCATGGGGAAATATCACCTTGCTTGAAAACAGGTGAGAGTAGGTGATAGGGAGGGCATCCAACTGTAGAAAATCCACCTCAACAAATTCCCTCCAAGTCATGCAAGCAAGGAAAAGTGGACGTTTAAATGATGATGAAAATGATGATGATACCAGTTTTACTTAGTTTTAGTTTGGAAGAAAAGAAAAAAAATAAATAAAAGTCCTACCTCCTCCTCTAAGCCTGTATCTACTAAAGTACAGACACAGCCTTCAATGACTAAGGCAATAGTTCGTCCAGTAACTCTTAAATGGTCCGACAGACAGATACCATAGACAGGTTTCACAGGGTTAGTGTCTGTGAAGAAAACATTTGAAAACAAAAGTAGTTGAACAAGGTGTAAACAAGTATTTCATAAATCTGAAATATTTCACAAATTAGTTTATCATTTCTCTCTTTTGAATATTACATAGCATACAGTGAGGCAATGTGTGGAATAAAATTTCATCAAACGAAAAGTATATATTTAAATGACATTTGAATTATTATTACTAGTAATAATTCTCTCTTATTTTGGGACAAGATCTGTAATTTTAGGGAGAGGGAGTAAATTGATTACATTGACCCCAATATTTAACTGGTATTTATTTAACCAACTCTGAAAGGATGAAAAAGAAGTAAAGTTGACCTCAGTGGAATTTGAAGTCAGAATTTAGTTGGAAGAAATGCTGCTAAGCATTTTGTCCAACATGCTGCCAATTCTGCTAGCTCGCAACTTGAATAAAATAATAATCCTTTCTAGGCACAATGCCTGAAATTTGGCAGAAGGCAGGGGTAGTTGATTATATCGACTCCAATGTTCAGCTGGTACATATTCTATCGACCCCCAAAAGGATGAAAGATGAAGTCAACCTGAACGGAATATGAATTGAGAATGTAAAGACAGACAAAATTAACTTAGATGAGATGCAGTCAAAGTTTATGCCAAGAGAGGATACTACCAACACCCTCTACCTAGTGAAACAACTACAGTAGACATTCTGAGCTAAGAGCAAGCCACTATACCTAGCATTCATTGACCTTGAGAAGGCCTTAGACAGGGTTCTACATCATCTGGTAGTCTCCATGAAAAGTAGGTGTAAATAAATGGTATTTGAGAGACAACCAAATGATATACAGAGATGTTGTAGGCAAGATGACAATTAGCAATGAGTTCAGCAAGCAAGTTAGTATGAAGGTAAGATTCCTCATATTTATTTTCAGACCCTTCATATTTATCGTAGTTCCCTACATCAGCAGGAACTTCTCAGACCAATGATCTAGTTCTTATAGCTGTCACACTTGAATTAGAGAAGAAATTCCAAACATTGATGCAAGGCCTAGAATTAAAAAGCCTAAAATAAACACAGCAAAGAAAAAAAGTTTTAGTAACCAGAAAAGAATACAACACTACTCTACCGCTGTCAAGGATGGTGGCTACATTAAATATACAGAAAAATAAGCAGGTAACAACTCTGTGTCAAAAGTAAACTGGGGGTGTACAAGAGACACAGTGGAATTAAGGCCTGGCAGGACTTTATATATAATAGATGCACAGGACTAGTAGCTGTAAAATTACCTAAGAAATAATATTTTTCAAATGCTCAAAAAGCTCTCTTAAAATTAGTTGACAGCTTCCATTGTCTAGGAAACCTAATTAGCAGTGATAGTGAATGTTTTGAAAGCATAACAGCCAGACAAAGAAAAGGGTGGAAAAAAGTTTAGGAATATATTATTCTAGTAAAAAAGCATTCACTTTGTGTGTGAAGGGCAGATTGTATGATGATCATGTACCAAGTGCAATGTTGCATGGTAACAAAACATGGGAACTGAATGTGGAGAAAGTGCAAAGGCTAGAAAGAAATGAAATGAGCATGCTCTAATGGACAGGTAATGATAATATACATAAACAATAGAGCACAAATGATCTGAGAAAAATACCTGATACAAAAAACATCAAGTGCAGCATTGAAGAGAGATGACTGTGTTAGTATGGAAATGTGATGCATATGGGAGATAGTAGGGTAAAAGAAGTGCCATGTGACAATGTAAAAGAGTCATGCAAAAGATGTAGGAAGAAGTGGTGAAGATAATTTCCAAGAAGCTGAACCTCACAAAGGAGATTGCAAATAAATGGCAAGACACTTTGTTAGAGAGACCAGTTAAACCTGTGCTAACATGGAAAACCAGACATAAAAACAATGATGATGATGAGTGTGTGTAAGTATGTGTGGATTGGTTAGGTCCAACAAAAACACCTTGTTATATCCCTTTTCACCAAAAGTAAACCGAGCCATTTGATAAATAGAAAGCAATACAATAAGTACTAGACAAGGTACTAGGGTTTGATGTAACTAAAATCCTTGAATGTGGTACCTCAACAAGGTTGCAGCTCAAAAACTGAGATCAATAAACGAATATAAGAAAAAAAACAGCTTCTAACAAACAAAAAGGTTCTTCATAATTGTTGCAACTGGAAAACTTAAAACCACAGCAAGAATCAGCCTTTGACAATATACAACTCAGTGATAGAAATAAAGAAAATGCCACTTGAGAAGCAAATCAAATTTATTGATTAGTATCATGCCTGCATGTTTCACATTATTAATAATTATAACAAGCATAGGTATGGTAATGTGATTTGTGCAGTTAAGAAGCTAGGTTTGCAAATATGAGGTTTTGGGGTTCTGTCCCACATGCTGCACCTTGGGCAAGTGTCTTCTACTATGGCCTCAGGCCAACCAAAGCCTTGTGAGTGAATTTGATCAATGGAAGTGATGTGGAAACCTGTCAAAATATGTATGTCTTTCTTAGCACCCCATCACTACCATCTCATTCCACCACTTAACATCCAGCGTTAGTTTGTTTACATCCCTGTGCCTAAGTGGTTTGACAGAAAGAGATTGATAGGATAAGTACCAGCCTTTAAAAAAACTAATACTAAGATCAATTTGTTCAACTAAAACCCTTCAAGGTGGTCTCGCAGCATGACCATAACCTAATGACTGAAACAAGTAAAAGATAAAAGATCCAGTTGAGCATGTCCCTTAGTGGCTGACGCTATGTGCATCTTTGAACATGAGCAGGAGTAGTGGGGCAGCATCATAGCCATGTGTTGAGCTTTGGGGTTTGAATAATTCACCTCTGAAAACATGAGTTTTCCTTTTGAATTGGATGGGCTACTTGAAGAAAATTCTAACAGAGTAAGGTCATGTGCTGTTTATCTCGATATGAGATCACTGGCACGCACACATAGTCATGATGCATGTGCCTGGTTTACCCTTATCAGATGGGTATTCGGGATGGGTATATTGGGCTTCATATATTTGTACCCCAGTGTCGCTTTGATGGCATGCGCTGCTCTCTCACTCAATAATAATAATAATAACGAGGTGTGTTTTTAGGTTACTACCAACCAGTATTTTCATTGAGACACCATCTTTATCAAGGTAGTCCATGAAGGCAGCAGGGGCCTAGCTTCCCTGGTTTTGAACTCAGAGTGGTCCTTCTTCTCCTAGGCTGCTTGCCAACCAAGGCTAACTCAGAGCACTCATTATTTGAAGGCACTGGATACTGCCTTTTCCTACTCTTCTCCTGTTGGATTGGCAAAGGAGTCAGGATTGACTGTCAGGGCATGTCGTGCACAGGCCATTGGGGCATTTTATAAGTGGGCACTCAACCCCCAGCATTGACAGAGAAAAAAAGTAGAAGAGAGAGAGAGAAAAAATAATTCAAAGGAAAAGGAAAGGAAGATTAACTTGGGGAGGAAGATATTTAACATAGCAAGTTTAGTATAATCCATTCAGACAGGGAGACTAGGAGGACTGCTTAGGAGTAGTTTGCAAGACATGTGAATATCAAGACAGATACAGAGGACTGGTAGCTATGGATGAAGAGGAGTGACCTGAAGATAGAGACTGAAGTACTCACATGTGCAGCTCAAGAACAAGTGATAAGGATCAACTATGTGAGTGCAAAATAGACAACACTACTGACAGCAACAAATGCAGAATGTGATGTGTGGTGAGAGGAGCAAAACAGTATGGTACATCATTAGTGAATGCCCAAAATTGGCACAACATGAATACAAAGGATGCCATGACAATGTGAGAAGAATGATCCATTGGGAGCTCTGTGGAAATCAAAGCCTACGAAGAGCAAAGACGTGGTACGAGAAAACCCCAGAAGGAGTCACTGAGAATGAGAATTGCAAAATTCCATGGGATGCACTGAGCCAGTGCGATCACTAGACCAGACATCAGAAACCAGACGTTGTTGTGGTGAATAAAAAAGAAAAAAGCATGCATGATAATCAACATAACATGCCCCGGTGACAACAGGATCAATGTGAAAGAAGGAGAAAAAATAAACAATTATGACAACAAAGGTTGTGGTCAATGAGGAGCAGACATGATACCAATAGTAATTGGTGCACTTGGAAGTATCAGCACTCAACTACCAACATGGCTGTAAAAGATTGGTGCAAGTGTGGAGGCAAAACACCTACAAAGATCAGCATTGCTTGGAACTGCAAGAATTCTTCGCAAGGTTCTTGAAGCATGTCCAGTAAACAAGTGTAACCTTAGTCTGCTGGCTGTGGACAGCTGACACTTTCCATTATACCCAGCAAAATAAGCTGTGAGTTTTCTTCACATAATCAATCATAATAATAATAATAAAAATCCTTTCTATTATAGGCACAAGGCCTGAAATTTAGCAGGAGGGAACTAGTCAATTACATTAACCCCAGTGCATAACTGTTGCTTATTTCATCAATTTTGAACAGGAGCAAAGGCAAAGTTGACCTTGGCAGAATTTGAACTCAGAATGTAAGGACAGATGAAATGATGCTAAGCATTTTGCCCGGCATGCTAATAATTCTGCCAGCTCACTGCCTTCAATAATGATAACAACAACAACAACATACCAATCATTTGTTTCACTTTAGGTATCACTCTATCGATTGTTTCAAGGGCATTTTTGTGGTAATTGGCTTGTGCTGTCATGAGCTGCAATGAGAAAGTTTTCATTATTACACAATGCACAACAGAACATCTGCATTACTTAATATTATAAAAGAAAATACATTTAGCCTTGCTATGAAATAATTTTAAGGTCATAAACTCTCTGGTGAATAAAGAAGCCTCTACGTCTTGCATGGGTAACCTCTATATCAGGCAAGACTCATCATTAGGTAAACTGAACTACTAAGAAAATTCAAGGTAATTTTTCATTGGCATGCCATTCAGAAAGTCCTGTATGCTATTTTTAACCCATGATTGTGCTACATATTCCCTTAGCATGCTAGAAATAGCAGCTAAATCTCTCTCAAATAAAACTCTGTCATAAAAATTGAAAGACAGATTGATTAATATAGCCCTAGATACACTGATAAAAAGTTGTTGGGATGACTACAGCTGGAATATCCTTGATTACACAGTTCAGCTCAATCACATTTTCAATAAGATTTTGCATCTGTTAAACAAACATGATCGCTTTAACCCTTTTGATACCAACCCACCTGAAACGACTTCTGGCTCTGTAGCACAAATGTCTTGTTTCCAAAAGTTCTGAATTAAAATCTTCCACCCAACCTTAGACACAATTTATGTTTCTAACACTAGCTTAATAATAACTCAGTTATTTTATTGAATTCTTTGTTATATTTAAAATTAATTGAAAGAAACACAGAGTATCTCAACAGAAATATTGGAACAAAAGGATTAATGATGATAAACTAAAAGTTGTTTCATAGCAAAGCAGAAATATATTCATAAACAGAATTGATATTCATTTGTTATTCAGTAGTAATTATAAAAAAGCATTTAAAAAATAAAAAATAAATTAAAATTTAGTGAAATAGTTTGATCAGTGTAAAAATATATTCAAAGAAGAATCTACTCTTTAGTTATGTTTCTTTGTAAAGTACAAATAGATTTTATATTTCCTTTGGATGTCAGGGATCACACAAGGACCATGTAAACAAGAATAGACAAAGCTGTAAGCAGATATGCAGGTAGTTTTAGGCTCATTATAATAGTATGGACAATATACTATAAGTTTGCTTAAATTAGTATTTAAGTGATTAACAGTGATTAAGTATGAAACAATTATTAATGATTACACAAAGTCAATTGACACATTTGCTTAAAGTGTGTTTCTGATTAAATTAATGGAGATACTTTTTACTTAATACTTTTCCTATTACATGTTTGCTTTATACAGATTGATGTTACCTTTCACTCGATACTTTTCATGTGGATGGGGTAACACTAGTTTTGTTTTGTTGACATTTAATGATATTCTTATATCCTTTTATCTGTTTCAGTCATTTGATTGCAGCCATGCTGGAACACTGCCCAACCACATTCTAAAGACTAAAACCAGTAAAAAAAAGAGTAAAGAAAAAACATTTTCTCTTTTTTTACCATTTTTACTGATACTCGATATTACAGGTAGTTCTTATGTGTAAGATTTACAACCACTTTTGTTTCAGTTCACTTGTTTAATCTATCTCTTCTTTTAATCATTTCTCAAGAAAACAATTCCCCACTGGCCTGTATAAAGTATATTTCAAATTTATGCAGCAGTCTTTAATATCTCTTATACCCAGCCTCTTATAGACACTCAAATTACATATTTTGTCCCACCACACACACACACCAAAAAAAAAAAAACATTTCTCGTCTCAGTAAAGTTATTATATCAGTAACGATCCTTTAAGATTCTATTCACTCTTGTATCTTTTTGTCTCAGGAAGCTGTAACACATAATTTTGAAAATGGTCAGGATTGGTATATTAGATGAGTTGCTGTATTGTATCTTGATATTAGCTCCAAAAACAAATCAAATGTATGATACTGAGCACTGGCTTAGCCTTTCATTCTTCTAGGACTGATAAAATAATAACACCTAATACATACTTAATTAACTATATACCTAATAATACCTAATACATACTTAATCAACTATATACCTCAGCAACACAGTAGAATCCATCATGTCAACAGTCCTTAACTTTTTAGCATTCAGATTATTCTGTCAAATGTAATGATTCACATTGTTTGGAATTAATCAAGCATTATCTTGTATCTTTGAGATTTCAATGATGTGATTGTTTACTTTGAGAATGACTTTGTAGGGTATGTGTGAGAGGCTTGATCTGGCTGGTTTGAACATAAAACAGGGAGGATATTTGAGTCAGATATGGCCAGTTTAAATGCTAAAAGGTTAAATTAAGTGTTAAAAATACTTACTGCTACTAGTTTTTCACAGTGGTCATTCTCTTTTGCAATGAAATTAAGCATTTCAATTGCTAAAGCATCCTGAAAGAGAGCAAATAATTATTAACAAAGAATTTATGTCAAGCCAATATAATTATTGGGGCTTCAATGTTATGAACAATATGTGATTTTTAAAAGTCCAATGAACTTATTTTCTAAGTGCAAAGAAATATTTCTATTGAGTCAAGACAGTTCTTAATATTGTAGGAACAATTTAGAGCAATTCACAAAAAGAGCTTTGGATTAGCTAAAAGTTTTTCGTTTGGGCTGACATTGGACTGACCCAAGTCTGCTGCCACTGCTGCCTTTCATTGTCAGTTCACTGCATTTTGACAACTTACATCTAAATCAGTACAATCGTTCATCCAGCATACATTACATTGATATCTTCAATGCTCAGCTATTCTCTTAAAATCATTTATTTTACTTTCATACAAGTTCAGAAAACACATTTAACCATTTACATTCATCTCATTTCTCCTAGTTCCCATACATCTCCATTCAAAGCTTATACCATATCACACTTTTAGAACATGTTTTGCACAGTATGCCTTTTATTCAACCTTTGGAACTTCTTCCATGTCTTACTTTCATTACAACCATCCCCAGCTCTAATTTATTACTGCAAATAAGCCTGTTGTCAGCCTTCAGCTAAGGTATGCCATAATGCAGTTGAATCAGAAATAGTAATTCATACCATCTATCTATACTTCCTATGGAATGCTTTTAGAAGCACTCTGAATTTTCCCTTTCTAATGCTCTCTGGACTTTTGACAAGCAAGGAGGAATTTCTAGAGGTAGAGCCATGATTTTCACTTCAATAACCAGACTGATGTTAGACTGTTCCTAGTCACATGCTTGTCAATCATGACTTCTAAGTATGTTGCAGCAGCAATCAATATTGGAAGATCCATCAGCAAACCCTGAACTTGACTGGACCAGATTCTTCAACAAGTTTACATCAAAGCAATCACCAATGGGACTCTCTCTAGCAGAACCAGAGTCTCATCAATTTCTTGAAAAACTTTGAACTTTCAGATGAGACTATATCAGTGACAATTCAAGGACATGGATACTTGCTATGATAAGTAGAGATAAGTAGTGTCAATTAGTTTAACATAATTAATTTTTTACTTGTTTTTACTGCTGGGATTAAGCAATCTAAACTTATCTTCACCAGGTTCAAAGAGACATTCAAATAAAGATGGTCTCATCAGCCAACAATGACAAAAGTCCTATAGTCTTTTATAGCTAGACATAATTTAAATGAATAACCTAATCAGTTCAACTTCATAGTTAGTCACAGTTCAAAGGAGAGACCTAACTGTAGGGTATGATTACCCAAAAATGTCACTCCATCATTTTTATGAAGGAAGGGCAACTACTATATTTCCCCATAGAGCTGCAAGTCATTGTATAGATGAGACGAAAATGTGGGGGGTCAACAAAATAACAATAAGTAGAGCAATATTGATATTTACGAGTGAGCCTCTGAGTTCAAATGTTGTTTAAGAAAGTTATGCCCCAGTATTATACAGGATCACAAGTTATGTAACACATCTAAATGTACTATTTTATAAAAAAAATATAAAAACATAAGTAAATTTGAAATGCTAAAAGATAAAGAAACAGCCTGTTCAGATTGAATAACCAGGCCTGTTTGAATATATTGAGAGAGATTCCTGCAAACATCATTGTCATCATTGTATATGAAACTGATGGCCATACACAAATCTTGAGTAAAACATAAATACATTGGATGCCTCTCTCTCTCTCTCTCTCTCTCTCTCTCTCTCTCT
>JAOPJW010004870.1:117694003-117710782 GCA_027122535.1 Octopus maya
AAGCTGGCAGAATTGTTAGCACACCAGGCAAAATGCTTAGTGGCATTTTGTCAGTCTTCACGCTCTAAGTTCAAATTCTTCTAAGGTCAACTTTACCTTTAATCCTCTCAGGGTCAATAAAATAAGTATCAGTTGAACAATGGGGCTGATGTATTCAACTTACCCCTCCCCCAAAATTGCTGGCTTTGTGCCAAGATTTGAAACTAATCTTATAATCAAGAGGATAGGTAATGCTCATCACTTTTTATGGAGCTTCCAAGATAAGTAGGAGGGAGAGATAAAGGTATCCTCAAACCAAAGATCTGATCCAAATGCTTATAGCAAAATGGACCCGAATAAAGTCACTGAAGGTGCCAAGCAGAGGTGTTAAACTGGATGTCAAATTATATCTATCACCAAATAAGCCAGACATCTTGTCTAAATGGTCTTTCAGTTCTGCCATTCCACAACCCTGGATTGGTGCTTTTTTTTATCAACTCCAATAGGATGAAAGGCAAATTTGAATTTAGAGTGTATAGAGTTAAATCAAATACCACAGGGACATTCTATCCAGTACTGTAATGACTTAATCAATGTGAGAATGTCTTCAGTTGTACTTGAAAATAAATCTTGATCAAATCAAATATAAATCACACATACATCTCTCTAATAATCAAAATAGGCTGAATTTCTGTGTTAAGTTGACAAGATCCCAAATAATCAAGATAGCTATCTTTGGAGGTATACCACTGTGTGTGTGTGTGTGTGTGTGTGTGCGCGCAGACTTTTCAGTTAAATGTTACACTTCACATGGCCAAATACTTAAAGTTGAAATGTGCAATACAGTTCCAGAAGAGATGGCAGCATGACATATCCAGATGGCAACATTCATTCCATGGGTCAACAGAGTTGATTTCCATAACAAACAACATCAACAACCTCTTTAAAAGTCAACACCAGTTGAAATGAGCAAAGTGGTTGCAGCTGTGAGAGAGAAAATAAAAACTATATTCCATGATTCGAGAACTTACAGTGATAACAACTCAATATGGTTTGGTGCAGGCAGAAACAGGAGGAAGATAAAACAAAAGAGAAGAAAAGGAGAGAGAGTATAAAAGAGAGAAAAAGAAGAGAAGAGAAAATAAAGAATTAGTTATCTTCATAACCTTATACAAAATAGCAAGAATAACAAAACACAATTAACTCTTCTTACATCTGAAATTGTACTATACCTACACATAGGTATTCTAAACATGTGAGACAATCATGTTGGTGTCACATATCTGGCACCCATGCCAGTGGCATGTAAAAGATACCTTTTGAGCACTGGGCCTCAAAGAGGCAATGTAGCCAATGCTGGTGTTGTGTAATTAGTACCTGTGTCGGTGGCACATGAAAAGTACCATTCAAGCATTGGGTCTCATGGAGGCAACAACAAATGACCAAAACATTTGGCAATATGCCATGAGTTCAAATTCCACCGGGGTCGACTTAGCCTTTCATCCCTTCAGGGTCGATAAATTAAGTACCAGTTGCACATTGGGGTCGATCTAATTGACTGGCCACCTCCCCAAAAATCTTGAGCCTTGTGTCTAGAGAAGAGAAAAAAATATATGCTGTGCTTGAGTAGAAGACCCATCAAGCCAAGTGAAATCGTAGTCATGGTAGATACTAGTGTCACACAACTGGCACCTGTGCTGGTAGCATGTAAAAGCACCCATTACACTTTCAGAGTGGTTGGCATTAGGAAGGGTATTCAGCCATAGAAACCATGACAAATCAGACTGGAGTCTGGTGCAGCCCCATCAGTTTAACAGCTCTGATCAAACCATCTAACCCGTGTCAGCATGGACAACAGATGTTAAATGATGATGATGATGATAATGGGCAAACTGTGACCCACAGGACTTTCTGTATGACATGTCAAACAAAAAAATGACCTTGTATTGTTTTAGAAGTGCAGCCTACCTGATGATGAGCCATGTCTCATGCAACCCACTTTTTTTTTAGAAAATGTGGCCCATGCCTGATCTAAGAGCTGTTCCTTTTTGTGAAAAACTTTTGTCATTATTATACATGTATTTTGAAAACCATTTGTCATTAACTTAACATAAAATTTATAGAAAATAAAGGGAAGAAAATAGATTTCACAAGCAATGTTCTTTCTGCCATAACAAATGAAAACCAAGCTTAAGAGAAATATATAGTGACTAAAACATAACAACAGAGGCCAAAATGAAAGAAAAAACTATCAAAAAAGTACCAAACCATAAAACAGATTGTTATAGTACAGCAAAAGACCTTTCCAAAATTAACTTGGTAACAAATTATAGCAACAATAGTGAATTGCAATACAGCTATGAAAAAGATTCAGGATATAAATGTCAACATCAACACCACCAAGATTAATCATCTAATTTATGTAACTGGTATAACAGCCACAAAAGAAAATTGGTTACCTACAAATTATAATCTCTCTAGCTACAATGTATAGAACCCATCAGTCAACAATACTGCAACAGAAGACTTGAGAAGAAAGGGGGAGATTGAAAGAATTCGAGCAAAGTATGGATTAGATTATTAGAAAACTTATAACAGCCTCACCAAGTATGAACCAATAATCAGAAGGTACAACAAACATGCAATGAATAGATAGTAAAACACTTAAAATTGTAAGCTATCAATGATTTGAAAGACTTTCAGGAAAGCCACTCTAAGCTGGAAGCAGCTAATGACATAGGACAAACTAGCTATACAATAGGTACATACTATGGTGTCATAAATCCTGCACAGGGATTTTATGCAGAGAGCAAAAATAGAGAAAAGGATTAGGGGTACTAATATCTAGCAAAGAGCAATAGCTACAAAGCACAAAACCAAAGAAAACAAAATTGTTTTCAGCTTTGAAGGGAATCAATAAAAACAAGACAGAAAAAGAGGTAACAAACAATTGAGAGGTAAAAGGAAAAACAAAGGAAATTGTGAAAAGAGGAGAAAACTAACTGAAAAGAATGCCATGCTAAAACAATGGTAGGAAAAATTATCTACATGGTCAACACTTGTAAAAATTAAATAGGACAGAAACAGACATAGAAAAATTATAGTACTGGTTAAGAAGCACAAGATGCAAAGCCAAGATTCTTGATTGTGGAATATGATAAAAAAAACTTTCAATCAGAAACTACCATAAGCATATAATGAGGCATTAAGAAACAAAAGAATGTTGAAAAGAAACTATTAGCCATAGTATCTCTTTGCATTATACAAGTTTGGTTTGTTGGTCAGTATTATGCAGATGTTCTAATGTTAATTTTGTTGCTTATCAATAGGCCTGTATTTATGTTTTTTGTTGATGTTTTTACTTGCTTTGTTCTTGTTTATTATTATTATTTATGTTTGTTTCTTTTTTTGATTCATTTTCATTTTGGCTTTAATCATGTACCTCCTTTAAGTTCTTTAGCTGATCATATGGAATTAAAAGTTACTTAGCATCAAGGACCACAAAGAAGGATCTCCTACATCAAGTAGAAGTCCACAAAGACCATACATATGTCTCAAAAAAGAAACTGAAAAATCATCAAGATATAAAGAAGTGGAAAGAGAGATATCCAGAATATTAAGGACTGAAAACAGAAGCAATCTTTATAATAAATAGGTGGTTTGGAAATTCCAGCATTGAAAGTGGATATTAAATGATGATGATGCAGCTAAAAACTAAAACCCCAGAGTTTCTAAATATAACACACAGAAAACAGCACTACTAGGTATTACACACATTATGGCAAAAACGTTTAATACAACGGGAAATACAAAAAAAAAAAAAATACCACTCAGTGAAACCAAGGTGCACAAAGTTGTGCTCTATCATGCAATGAAAACACAATAGAAAAAAGATGACGACAAAATAATATCTCTACTACTACTATTGATGATGATGATGATGATGATGTTGTTGATGATGGTGATGATACCAGCAACAAAAGCAAGGAAGGCTATTCTCAAACGGTCCAATGCAACAGGATACTTTTTATATCAGCAGATGGTAATTGTTATCCTATCAGATATCACAGTGAAGGAACACTGTAAGATTAGTAAGAGATAAAGGATGATTGTATGCAATTAAGTGACCACTATTAGGTAACAAATATTGAGATGTAGAAGTTAGCTGTGAACTTTCAGAACATAATGCATATAGGAAAATGGGGGCTTGAAGGAAATTCCAAATGTTTTCAGTTCTGAAGAAGAAAGAATAAGAAAAGCATATAGTGAAGGTTCTGGGATAATAAAGACAAGAGGCAACTCCCTCATAGGCTTAGGTGGAGTAAGTACATTGATTGTCAATTCAGAGTGACAAAGGCCATTGTAATAACAGCTGTAACATGTTGGTGTGTCCTTACCAATCAGCAGATGGCCTTCTTTTGGATGAAATCTAGAATATGGATATAAAAAAACCACTCTCACCTATATATATGAATAACACTGAGGCATTGCCTGCTACTCAACATGGAAACATAAGCCTTTGAGATGAAATTTTGACAATGGAGTACATGAGACCTCCATGAGAGATTAAGTGGAATTATGAAAACTATCATGTATAGCAGTGATTCCTAACATGGGGCTTGGCATCCAAAATTTTTTCTTTTAAGTGGGACATGGAATTGTGAAAATCTTTTTTTCACAGCAAATATATTACACCTATACTCAGCCTAGCCAAGCATAATGTGTGGAGACTGTTTGCTACAGTATAGTGCTGTTCTAATGCTACAGCTGAAGATAAAAAAATTGTCTCCTCAAGTCAAGGAAATCTGTCATAGTCGCCAGGCACAAGGTTCTCATTAAAGGGATTCACCATTTTTCTTAGTCAATAATGTACTTTTTTTTTGGTACTCAGTACTTAAGAGTTACTGGTAGATTCTTTTGTATTAAATAACTGTGACAGAATATTAAAAAAAAAAACCTTTTTTTCTAATCGTAGGTGGGGGCATGCATTTTTCTAGAAATCTATAGTGGAGACCTAGGGGAAAATAGGTTGAGAAACACTGATGTATGATAACTTTGAGTCTTTTGTGTGTTGTTAGAGTGACAAAGTCATAGTGATTGTGCCTTGATATTGTTGAAGCAGATTACTTTAAGTTGTATAAAACAAAGTTTCTAGATAAAACTCATGAGGAAGAAATTATCTTGATAATATAAAGAAAATATGTCCTTATTAAGATATGAACAGGAAAATATTACAGAGAACTTAAAAGAGAAACTGACTTAAAATAGGTCATTTTCTGATCTGATCTGAACAAAGTTGATCAGACAGTTAATCTCACAAAAATGATAAGAGAATAGTAGACTACCAGGCTTCCTGCAGTACTTGCTGTAAGTCACTAAATCTGGATACCTCGCAGATATAATTATGAAAGTCACTTTCTACAATGAAAATATTAACTACTCTATTATTGGTTTCAGTCCAATTATATGTAAGTTATGCAAAACTTTAAAATACCTTGAGAGAGAGGGGGGGAGTGAAAAATGAGACAGATTTTTTCATTAAAATAATACTCTAACAGGAGACAATGTTTACTTAAAGTTTCTCTAAAACTAATATATCAAAAGATGTCTAGTTTTTTTTAAATTATTTTTAGGGAGAAGGAGCATGTAATGGTGGTGATGGAGATATTTGGTATAAGGATGAAAATATCAACTGTAAATAGATTGTGCCCTTAGGAATGTAAAACATAGATGAATGAGATGACAAAGGTTTATATACATTGCTGGTAGCATGATCTTTGAATGTCGGGCCTTACGGAGGTCATATCAAGTGACCAAGACTTTTGGGCCATTGCCAGTAAGTTTCACCTTTGTATAACCTACTACAGCTGCATGGGATGGAGTACACGCAGTCTTTGGTCATATTCTCTTTTATTAGTGGTTTTACTCGAAGATATTTGCGAAGTGTTGTGTTACTCTTGAATGCTGTCCTCATGTCAAATGGGCAACATATCTTTTGTATCTTTTCAGAAGCCTTTCACAAAGGGTAGACAGACTGTGGTCAGTTTATGGGTTTCATCCTCTCTTTTCTTCATAATTGAAGTGGATAGTATGTTTTTGGGGTAGTTGTTGCTTAATAGATTGTTACTTAGCTTGATCATTTCTTCGTGGTGTGTATGTGTATCAGGATCGCTACTTATATTCCTTGCTCAATATTTTAAGCACTGAGTAATCTCTCTCTTTACACTGTATGATTGGTGGGAATTGAAGTTGAGGTATTGTCCAGTGAAGGTTGGCTTGCGGTATACAGATGTCCTGGATCCATACTTGGTGCATGTTATTACAGATTTCCCTTTATAACTGCTGAATGCTATAATTTTTTTTACATTATTACACATGCATCATAAAAACAGAAAACATTTCAAAGTAATGTAGTACCTGGCTTTGTACGTATGATTACACACACGCATGCAAATACATATACACAATGTCACCATCATCACCATCTTCATTATCATCCTCATCTTCATTATCATCCTCATCTTCATTATCATCCTGGCACAGGTTGAATATCTTGACAGGATCAGACAGGTCCAAGAACCGTGTCATACTTCAATGTCTGGTTGGATGCTTTTCCACATATCAACCACTTTACAGAGGGTACAGGATGCTTCTGTGGTCTTTTTTTTTTTTCTTTATTGTATCAGTACTAATAAGTTTGCCATACAACTTGCTAAACTAAGAGCCCCTTTGAATAAGTGGGACTACAATAGAGAGGAAAGTGATTTCATGCTAGAAGCTGAAAGGCTACAGAATGAAAGAAAGAGTCAGAACAGACCAGGTTTCTTACTCTAGTACATAAATGGCTATTCATATTATGTAAAAGTTAACCTTCTAAGTATTTGTAGCTATGACCAGTTCAATTGAGTAACATAAACAACTAACAACATTTAATGAGATGTCTGACCAGTACATAGAATTAATTTCATTGGTGTGTAAACTTCTAACTCTTGCTGTACATATAGTGTATATGAAATCCTAATTCTATCTCAGGCTGCCAAAGATGCTCTCGTGCCTTTTGTGCACAAAGCACACAGAATTCTGTGTTTAACTACTTCCCTTCTTACATATCAAACAAATAACATATATCTCAAAATTATGGTAGTTTCACTCAAAATAAATTTTAAAGATAAAGTAAAAGAGAAAATGCTCAAACAATTAAAAAATATCTCATTATCATTATGTTCATTTAACCACCCTGTTTTCCCAACATGTCTCATCTCATCTAAAATACCCAGTCTTCTGACATTCAACAACTCACCATTATACATTCAGATTCCATATTGTTACAAATATGATATTTTTACTACTTTGTTAATACTATCCTTAACTTCAATACCTCTAGCTACCATGTTATCACTCGCCATACTTCTAACACAGTATAGAACTTTTATTTTATATGACCTTTAATTCATGCCTGCTCATGCTAATAACTACTATGGTTCAATTGGTGCTTTGCCAGTCTCAAGATTACATTACAATCTCTTGTGTTTGCACCATTGTCTGCACAGATTAAAAAAGATTTGAATTGCTGCCTACTAAATTTCTGCAATTTGTTTTAATTAGTCAAAAAAGAAGGGAAAGTTATCAAGCTTTTGTTGGCCAACCCAGACAGGTGAGATTGATGCAGTTGATATTCAGTTTAAAGTTTTATAAGTCAATGCATGCAAGAAAAACATGTACATACTTGTGCTTTAAGAGTTGCTATCATCACCACTAGTAAACACACAGTGAGGGAATTCCAGAGGGTTACAATTAGAGAAAGGTATGTTTGGGAAAGTGTTTAATGTAGGATCCAGGACAGTGATTCTCAACAAGGGTCCATATAACCCTTGGGGATCCATACAAGATTTGATTGTTAAAATTTATGGGCAATAAATTGGTTAAACTTATATAATATACAAAATATTTGAAAAAATTTTTATACAGTTCCTAATAATATTTTATTATAAAAACGTAGACGGACTAATTTTATATACAGTGAATGGTTATGGAGGTCCAGTAGAGTAAAACAGGAACTAAAGGGGCCCATAGGTAACAAATGATTGAGAACCACTGACCTAGGACTAAAACCATGGAGATGACAAACAAAAAGATGCAACTTAATAAGTCGGAAGAGTAAAGGCCACCATAATAGAAGGAAAAGTAGGGAGAAGAAACACTAAACATACAAATGTGGCTTTACTTCACTGAATGGTCTTTTTATTGATCTGATCTATGATGTCAGTGCATCTAGCAGCAGTAGTTGCAACATGAGCAGTACTGTATTGTTGTTCATGCATAAAAAGAATGTAATGGAATATCGGTTGTCTGATACAAGTAGTAAATGCATCTGGATGTTATTGAAGAAATTGCCATGTCCCTATTGAAAAATATTTTCAAGGTCTTAAGTCTGACATGAGTCATTTCCTGATGCTGCAGGGCATTTGAAATCCTTGCTACTAAAAGTTTACTCTTTAACCAACATGTACATCAAACTTATTCTTTTGACTATCCCTGTTAAAATGCTAGCTACAATGTTAACATCACTGTAATATCCACTACCAATAGTATTTTCACTAAAAGTCACAAAAATCTAGTTTTGCCTGTTTTGATCTTGCTTCTGGTCACAATACAACAATAGTTATATAAATTCAGCTTATATTGAAATTATTGCCTTATGATTTACAAAATTCACATATTGTGTGTATGTGTGTACGTGAACATATATAACATGTATTCATACCATGCACAAATTATATATGCATTAAGATCTCTATATATAAACATAATTCATTCTGGGGCCTTGCTCATTAACCAGATTGTTCTTTGTATGAGCAATTGAAATACAAAGCCACACCCAAATGCTACATAAAGGCATGAAATTATATTTTATTTGTACATCCATAAATAGCAAATACATAAATATATATGTATAGGTATAATGTGCATGCATGCATGTATGTGTGTGCATGAATGTATGTATATATGTATGTATGTATATACATACGTACGTATGTACATATGTATACAAATATGCGTGCATGTGTTTTTCCCTTTTTCCTTGTCTTGCTTCAGTCAATCCAAGGTTATGTTTTTACCAAAACAAAAAAAAATTTGAGAAATATTATTTTTCTATATAAAATACAAAAATTTACATGGACATTAACAAATGTCTCTCAGCCACTTTTGTGTGTGTGCATAGTCAGTCTACTTGTGCTTTGTTATTCAAATTACAGCTAATTCGTTGAAAATAACTTCCTTAAAAAAAAAAGCTGTTCACAGTACAGTATGTTCATTTAGCACACCATTTATATATTCTCTTCCAGCACCTATATACACATGTAGTCTACCCATGGCTTGTTGTTTGAATTTCAGCTCTTGCTAAGCAAATGGGTTCCTTTCATCAACATCATCATCCCTTAATGTCCATTTTCTATACTGGATTGAATGGCTTGAACAGAGTTGGCAAGCAGGAGAGCTGCACCAGGTTCCAGTCTAATTTGGCTTGGCCTGCAACCAGATGCCCTTCCTAATGCCAACCACTTTATAGAGTGTTCTGGGTACTTTTAATGTAGTAGTGGCACGAGGATTTTTACGTGGCACCAGCACGAGTGCTCTTTACATGGCACTGGCACAAGGCTCTTGCAGACCAATCTTCATCAGGGGGAGTAGCATTAACACTTCAACTGCAGAGGACAGGTCTTTGTGAGTACCGCAGGTTTCTTATATATGTGCATAGTCTGCTCATGCTTTGTTGATCAAATTGTAGCTCATTATGCAAGTTTAATTTTCTTCAGAAAGACCATCCGTTATTCAATTTGTTCATATAGAGAACTGTTTGTAAATGGGTACCCCACTATATATGACAGAATAAAAGGTTTTCTAAAACATTGTAGCAGTATTTGGACATTCTAACACAATATTCACATTATGCTGAATATAAAGATTGCCTTTTGGTATTAACACTGCTTTTGTCGCTATTGATCATCTTTAAATAAACCTGCTGGTTATTTGCAACATCAGTGCCTTTTTAGGCACAGAGATTCTATATATTGTTGACAGTGTGATTTGGCTGTTATGTTGCTACCAGACACCTGCCACTGATGAGCCCAGGCAGAATGAAATCATGTGATCTGGCAGTTCCAGCACTGATGTCAGATGACTGTCATCTGCCAATGATATAAACATGCTTTTAGACATTCTGTGCTCATATGAAGTCCTTTCAAGCTAATTAAATATTCTAACACAACATCCACATTAAGTTGGATATACAAATTGCCTTCAGCCATGTAACAACACACATGCTTTCTCAGACTATTCTTTGCTTTCTCTCTAAACTCTTTCCTCTTTCTGATGAAGAGCCATGCTCGAAACGCCACAACCCCTCTATTTTTTCCATCTTAAACTTTCTCTGAGCATAGTCACTGTGTAAGTTCTTTTGATTTTTGATGTTTTTATTTTTGATTTGCATACATACACACACCCTCACACAGAGAAAGAGAAGAAGCAGTAAGTTTGGATGTTAGAGATAAAAACAGTGGCATGATACTCATATAAGACCTAATATATTAGACAGAAAAAGAAACAGAAATAACAAATGTTTTTATTTTTTAAAACCAGGATATTTTAGTTGAAAACTAAGATGTTCAGAAAAAAGAAAACAAACTTGGTCAAAGTCAAACTTTCATTATTATGCCTTTTAAAAGGTCATCTAAAATTTTTCACAATTTAAGAGAAAAGCTTTTTTTTATCAAAATAAATGTCTCTCTGCTCTAAGAAAAGATATATTACATGTTATCATAGTTAAATCATATATAAGGTAACAACTTCTAATGTAATTCAAAAAGTCAATATATATCAATAGAGGTCTTGATATGTCTGACATGTTGAAATTAAAATATCTACAGTAAAGTAATGAAACTAAATTTCATTTTACTGAATGGATCCAAAACATTGCATCTGTTTGGTTTGGGATTAGGTCGATAAAAAAATGCAAATTGTTTAGTGCTGCATGTGATTACAGAAATACTTGCAGTGCTTACATTATGGCAACATGCCAACAATCTTCCACAGAATGGAAAAATCAGCCATGTTGCATGTAATTTTCTAATATTAGCCAGAATATTACAACAAAATTTGTATAAAAGTAGTAAAAGCTAAAATTTAAGTGAGAATGCCTAAAATCATGGGCTAGTGCTATGAGGATAAAGAAGAAAATTTATATATAATGATTGTGTGAATTAAAGTAATAATAAAACTAAATTAACATTAAATGAAGAGATTAATAGAAATAATAGGGACTAATGAAAAAAAATCTGTTAAGCAATTTGACAGAAGTCCTGAATTGCAAGAACAAATTGAAGGCAATTAGATAGTCTTCAATTTGTATTTACCATTAGTCTTTTGCAGTTATATAAAAGTAAGAATATGGAAATGATTATGAAATTTTTGAATCTGACAAATAATATTCTTAAATTTTTCAAAACATTTTAACACTAAGTGAAAATCAATACTATTCTATTCAGTTAAGATTACTATTGTTTTTAGTCCCAAGTCAACAGAGGTCAAGCAATGGTGTTCCAGTAATTACCATGTTATAGCAGTTGATCATTTGCATTAGAGCAGACTCCTAGTATGAAGGTAGTCGATCAAATGATTAGAATCAATGGACTAACCCAATACCACAAATATGCAGGTATAACAACATTTGAGTCCACTGTAGGTTTCAGGTCAATGTTCGCGCCAAAGAAATTTTATTTTTATTCCTAGGGATGCTATACTGAAATTTAAGACTTAAGTTATGTTGTTATCAATTTTACTTTTTAAATAGTGGGTAACTCATTAATATTTAACTGTCCCACTGTACAAGAGTACCAATCTGTTCAGAAATTTTTTACTGGTTTAATTAATAGTACCTGGATAGTTCTATATTCTAAATATTTGTATGAATAAGAATGTATAAATATTAAAGGCCCCAATGACACAGAATAAAGTGGAAAGTAAATTTATTTCATATTTTGATTTTAACAAGCTCTAAATAATAACAAACAGAGAAACAACATAAGAATTTGTATTATTTTAATAAACTGACACAAAAAAAATCTCATGATTGTTGGTTTATGGTTGCAAGTGCTTAATAAAAACATATGGAAGATATTATATATTTCTACATAAGAAGTTCGTGATAGAATATCATCTACCTATCATATGGATAAGAGTAGAATGCACATGCTAAAACCTTCTGTTTTAGCATAAGCATTTATATATGTGACTACAAGAATCTACTTCCAGATGGGTGCAGAACATCAATAATTCCACAACTAGTTTGTAAAAGCACCACAATAAAAGTACTGCTCACAGTTATGGAAAACAGTTGGTATATCTCTGACTGCACTTCTTTACAGTGCAAATACCCATGTTAAATTTCCCTTTGTACTTCTAGCGGAATCAGGATTCCTTTCTCTGCTGATTTTCCAATGGATAATAACATCTAGTTATGTTGTCTGTCTTTCTGTAATATCTGCATCTAATCTTTTGCATCATAAGTTTACTGTCATTTGATCTACTGAAGTGTGCTTTCTCCAACTCACATCCTCTCAAGGACACTCATCTATTGCTAAAATAATAACTTCCAATGCTACAAACTGGCAAGCTGAACACTCCCTCCACTTAACATGTTCATCTTTCCTCCCCTCATCTTCTCTTCTGTGTTTTACCTCCCATATTTTACACTAAACTACTTGCCCCTTCATTCAAAGAATTCCATTCTCATCCTTGCAGACTTCAACTGAGATGTGTTTGAACTGATATCAGTTACATCAACCTCCTCGGCCTAAGGGCCTGAAAGGTTAAGGGTGCTCCTCCGCCTTCTCTTCTAACTAACAAATTAAGAAAATGTTTACAACTTCTCAGAGAAATCTGCACATTTAACTATTTCTATAACTTGACTTGTTAGTAAAAAAATTTTCATACATTAAGGAAGAGAATCACACTGAAGCAGTAACAGACAATAAAACTGCTGACATGAAGAGGTTTTACAATATCTTCAGAGAAGATGGATATACAAAATGTTTTATTTTTATAGAAAAACAAACAAAAAATAACGAGTAAAAGAAAAAGAAGACCTTCTAGAAAACCTGCTAGTTTAGTAAGCCACACTTTAGTGAACATGTCAGTAATGCAATTAAATCTGTAACATGAAGAGAAGAACTGAACTGAAATCTCTCTCACTCAACACCTTCTAAAGAAACACACTATCATTTATTCCAGATAGACACACTTTCCAACTGCTTCACAAATTATACAGCATACTCTATGAAATACATGAAATGTTACAA
This sequence comes from Octopus maya, assembly GCA_027122535.1. Classification (NCBI taxonomy): domain Eukaryota; kingdom Metazoa; phylum Mollusca; class Cephalopoda; order Octopoda; family Octopodidae; genus Octopus; species Octopus maya. The sequence goes on from JAOPJW010004870.1 coordinate 117,707,341, forward strand.
GCTTTATATAGCCAGTTCAGTGCATCTGGTACATATACATGTATATAATCTTGAAAAACATTAATATGAAAATTTTGCCTGTTAAAAGGCATCTACAATATAAAGAGGATACAGTTACTTTCAGCATTTTCAATTAAAACAACAACACTTTCAAATTAAGAGAAGCTTTTCTCTTCTCATTAAGCACTTAACAATCACAAAACAAGTGCCATAAGGAGTTTCTTGACAACCACAATTTAATTGAGTGATATGACATCGCACTCATCCCATTACTCTGCATATTACAATAGTTTGGGTATTGTTTTAAAATTTTTAGTTCACAATTAGAGTCTGTGAAAGCTAAAATAATGAATAATTTCTCTTTATACTGCCAAGTTGTTTATCATAATTGTCTTTTACTTATATGACAATGTTTCAATTCATGCTATTCTATAAGTTTTGCATGAACATTTAAGTGAATTACTCTAGAGTGTTTTCAGAGGGAGGGTTTCTTCTTTTTTTGGCAATATGAAGCCTAAAGTGGTGCAAAGTTCACAAATATCTGTCATGTGCAAGGATATAAATTACTGCTTAGGCCTTCACCAATATAATTTGTGTTCTAATATGTTTGTGGAAAATTAACTATAAAAATGTAATTAAATATAAAGAGATTGTAATTACAACTTCCAAATTGAATTTTAGCATACACCCAGCATTTTGTGAAGTAGTCACTGTAAGGGAAGAGCATCCAGCCATATTAGCCAGGTTAAAATTTAAATGTACAAGCAAGACATCATTCCTTGAGCCATCTAGAAAAACAATAATTCTAAAAAAGAAATAACTCAGATCATGATAACCTGTCCAATCCATACCAGAATAGAGGAGTGGGAGGCAGTGGTGGATAATGGTAGTAGAGGTGACAGTGGTGGTGGTGGCCATTATCATCATCATGAAAGTTGAGATACATTTATCAGCTACCAACATTCTATTTTGGTTTTCTTTGGGGGGAAAAAATGTCAGGTATGTTACACAGAAATATGAAATAGTGACCAAGCACTAATGTAGTAGCATACTTGTAGACATTATTCTATTTTTGATGGTTCATCAATTTATATAAATAGAAAAAAAAAATAAGTGAAATTTTTTAACAGATAAATCAGGATTTTATCTAGTTTTGTGTATGTTGTAATTTTAGTTTTGATCACATGACTTTGATTGTCTTGATTGCTGTTATTTGCCTGCAGTGCAACTGTGCAGAGTTCTGTTCTGTTTACAGCACAACATGTTCAGTGCTAGTTTGTAGTTAGTCAAGACTGTAGCAGCTCGCTGCATAAAACTGTTATTGCGTTGAAGTTTAGTTTTGCTTACAATTTAACAATCTTTGTTTGTATTGTAGATTACTGTATTTTTAGTTGATTAAAACCTTCTAAACTTTGGTATTCCAGTTTGGGTTTATAACAGTGTACATAAAGGATAAACTGCAATAACCAGCCAGTCTCAATAATTTTCATTATTCCAAAAAGGGTTTAAGTTAAATTCTATTTATAGCAAACATGAGTTTCTCTGTCAATATAACAATATTGATTTTTATTTAAATTCAATTATTAAAACTTCAAAGAGAGTGTCAGTGTGGTTGAAGACAACAGACATGAATCTCCCAGAAATAAAATAAGTATTTTATCTTTGTATGAAAATTGATAAAATTTAGTCCAACACATACCACCTACCTGAATATGTTTGAAACCTAAACAATATACATTTGGGTATCATGCTAAGTTCATTTGTTTAATATTACTCAAACTTTAGCACATCAAGCAAAGCACTTAGCAACATTTTGTCCATCATTACAGTGTGAGTTCAAATTCTGCTGAGGTTGACTTTGCCTTTCATCTTTGCAATTGACTTACCCTTCCCCCCAAATTGCTGGTCTTATCTCAAAATGTGAATCCATTATTATTCACACTCATTATAACAATAGTGTATGCATTATCCTTTTAAGGCATTTCGATAAGTATCAGACATTCATATCATCTGGATCTGAACACTCCATAGTTTCATTTACATACAGAATGGAATATTCTTTTCTACTCTATGCACAAGGCCAAAAATTTGGGGGGAAGGGGTCAGTCGATTAGATCAACCCCAGTACACAACTGGTACTTAATTTATTGACTCCAAAAGGAGGAACAGCAAAGTCGATCCCAGCGGAACTTGAACTCAGAATGTCAAGACAGATGAAATACCGCTAAGCATTTCACCCGGCATGCTAACGTTTCTCTCAGCTTGCCACCTTATACAGAATGGAATATTATTAACATAGTTTCTTACTTACACTCACCCTGAGCACATATTCAGAAAACCATACAAAACTTACTCCTTTCCAAAACTGCCTTCAAAGCCATGCATCACTAAACTTTTTTTTTCTTTAGTTTTAAGTTTTCCTACACTGCCACATTGGGTGGCTAGCTTTCTCCACTGGATTCAGCCAGCTGCCCCTTTCATTTATCCATTCCATATAATGTTGACTATCTTCAGACCATTTTGTAATGTCCACTCTGCCCCTTTTACATCTGCAATCAGGTGAATCCCAAGTCACGGCTATTTTCAAGTGCCTTTGATTGACCAGACAGAATTGGTGCTCCACAACAGTCTTAGAACTTCCTCATCTGAGACACAAACCCACCAGCTGACCAGAATCTTTGAGGCACCTTTGATGGATTACATTTAGATTTATATCAGTCTTTAGTGTGCTCTTCCAAGTCTCATGGGAAGGGCTGGGGAGGGGGATCATAACTTTCTTAATGACATCACATTGATGGCAAAAGGTGATGTGGATCTGCAGGAGTTCACAGTATTGTTGCAGCAGGGTGTGGGGAATACAAGGCTTAGGATCACCACAAGATAGAAGTGAAAAAGTTTACCTATTTGAGTAGTATTGTGAGTAGCAATGGCAATGTGGAACTAGACATAATCTACAGAATTGGAATGGCAGCAACAGTCTTTAAGCATATGCATTCCATCTAGACAGCATCAAACATCAGCACTATTGCAAAATTTCATCTATATGACTCCATCATCTAACATAAACAGCAATAATTTTCCTTATGTATCATTTCACAGCAACAGCTCCAATAAACCCCTCTCATGCAATTTTAGGGTAAGAGAAAATATCAACAAGAGTACTCAGAGAGTGCAAACTGCTGCCAAGGCAACACCAACATCCTCTCAATGATTAGGCAGAGATGATTTTTAAAATGAGAATATCTGAAATAAACTCGACTGCTCTCACAAATGAGAATACTAAAAATGAATCCAATTGCTCTCAAAAATTAAGAGAAAAAAAAAAGGAAAAATAATCCAGAATCCTTGTCCAGTACCAGATTGATACCAAAATCTAATCAGTTCAGGCCAGTCACAAAGCCAAACATCCCTGAAAGTTTCATCCGAATCCATCCAGTGGTTC
>JAOPJW010004870.1:118085103-118104672 GCA_027122535.1 Octopus maya
TGATTTGGCAGAGTTTCTACAGCTGGATGCCCTTCCTAATGCCAACCACTCAGAGAGTGTAGTGGGTGCTTTTAAGTAATAATAATAATGAACTTATTGTATACAGTGCTCAGGTGTACTACAACTCATCAGAAAAAGTAACCAAGACTGCATGAACAGTATACAGAATATGCACAGGAAGTCAACAATAAATAAGTCTACAAAAATAAAAAATCCAGCAACACTTTATCATTTTGACTGTATTTCATCTGTAGACACTAATGTATTTGAAGGGGATTTTTAATTTATTAAACATTTCTTTCCATCAATTAGAAATCGATATGTGGTATAAATTATATTTGAGTCAATTAATTTAATATGTGCTTTTTCCAGGGAAGCAGAAAAGACTAAACTTCTAATTTTTCAAGCACGGCAAAAGGTAGTTGAAAAGGAGGCTGAAACTGAAAGAAAAAAAGCTGTTATTGGTAAGTATAATTTTTTGAAGCAACTTTTAATTTGTACTGTCCTGTGTATCCCTGTTTTCAGAATAGTTATGCTATATCCTTGCATATTGTAAGATGTGATTAAAATAGTTAGCATAGAAGAGTATCAGACCATATACATTGCACTGCAATATCCTCTCCAGTTGCTAGAATGGAAAAGTAGATGTAAGACAAATGGTGATGGTAGTGGTGGTGGTTGTAGCTATACTTGTAATATTTTAGTAATCCTAAGTTAAAGAATCTCTTGTGACAAGTTTAGATGCTCTATTCAGCTTTCTAGTTATTAACTGTAGTCTAAAATTGAAGTGTTAAAGCTACATCTGACATCTGACTCTTAATTGTACCAGCACATCAGATAAAATGCATAACCAACATTTCTTCCAGCATTTTATGTTCTGAGTTCACATTCTACTGAGGTTAATTTTGTTGTTCAGCATTTTAGGATTGATAAAATAAGTACCAGTTGAGCACTGGCATCATTGTATTGGACTAACCCCACTTCATGAAATGCTGGCCTTGTGCCAAAATTTGAAACCATTACTCCAATTGGTTCTTTCTCAAACTGGCTGTATCCAGCCTAAATATTCTTCCTGTTTTTATGTTCAAACCAATTAAATGCAACCTCTCACACCTATCCTACAAGGTCCTTCTAAAAATAAGCACTGACATCATGAAAATCTCAAAGCTGCATGATGATGCATGATTAATTCAAAACAATGTGAATAAGTAAGCATTGCATTTGACAGAGAAATCTGAATGCTGAAGGGTTAAAAAGGCCTTTTTTTAATAGCGTTTCACTGATTTGATATCTGTATAACTGATACTTAGGGTAACTGACTTGATTGTATAGCACCTACATCCTGATTGATTGATTTGGTGACTACATAACTAGTACTTGCTAAATGATCGAATTGATTATGAAACTAGTACTATGATGGATTGTCTTGCTGTCTCTGTAAGGTCCATTGATTGAGTGACTCACTTGATGACTTTAGTAGCTGGTCGATTGGCTTGGTGACCATGTTACTGTTAATTCCCGATAGATTGTCTTGATTGCTATATAACTGGTGCTTCCTGAGTAAGTGACTTTGTGTCTAATATAACACCTATACATTAAATGATTAACTTGGTTACTGGATAACTAGGTGACTGACTTGACTGTATAACTGTTATGATTGCCTTGTTAGCTATAGGACTGGTACTCATTTACCTGACTACAACAGTCTGGTACTTACTGACAGATTGAATTGATTGAGACCTTTGATGATTTGCTGTGCTTGAGAAGACACGTCAAGCCAAGTGAAATTGCAATTGTGGTCAGTGCTGGTGACATGTAAAAGTCACCCATGCTGTTGACACATAAAAGGCACCCATTACACTTTTGGAGTGGGTGGCATTAAGAAGGGCAGCCAGCTGTAGAAACCAAGCCAAATCAGACTGGAGCCTGGTACAACTTTCTGGTTTACCAGTTCCAGTCAAACCATCTAACCCATCCTAACATGGAAAACTGATGCTAAATGATGATGATAACTGGTATTCACTAAGTGAATGATTTGACTGTATGATAATTAATTAACTAGGTGATTGAGTTAAGGTCTGTATTACACTGTGTAATTGACTTGATGACTGTATAACTGCTATTTACTGTGTAATTGACTTGGTAACTATAATGCACTAAAAGCATAATTTTTATAGAAATATTTATATTTGTTTTCATCAAAGATTTAAGAATATTTTTTTTTATTTTCATTTAGAGGCTGAAAAGTCTCAGATGGTTGCAAAAATTACCTGGGAGCAAAAAATAATGGAAAAAGAATCAGAACAAAAAATAGCTGCTATAGAATGTAAGTATATTCTAGTTTTCCATTTCCTCTCACATAACAACTGTCTTTTGAATCAACGTTTTCTTATTACTTATTTCTATGGTTGACATTTACTCTCTTTTTCTATTTTTGTCTTGTAAATATTTTTCAAATTAGCAATATTACTCAAGTTATGCCATTCTTCTCCTTGACAGTGGAACACTCAGTTTTGAAGGACAGCTTTAGTTGATTTAGAAATTTTAGTAAAAATAATTCTTCCAAATAACAGTGGAGTTGTATTTTAATTAATGGGTATTTAAGACTTACATGTGGTTGTGTGGTAAGAAGCTTGTTTCCCAACCACATTGTTCCAGGTCCAGTCCCACTGTATGGCACCTAAAGCAAGTGTCTTCTACTATAACCTCGAGCCAACTGTAGCCTTGTGAGTGGATTTGGTAGACAGAAACTGAAAAAAGCTTGTTGTGTGCATGTGTGTTCATCTCCCCCCACCACTTGACAATCAATGCTGGTTTGTTGTTTATGTCCTCATAACTTAGCAGTTCAGCAAAAGAGACTGATAGAATAAGTGCCAGGCTTAAAAAAAAAACAAGTACTGGGGTCAATTCATTTGACTAAAAATTCTCCAAGGCGGTGCCCCAGCATAGCCACAGACTAATGACTGAGACATGTAAAAGATAGTTTATATTTAAATATTACTCTCTTGGTATTTCTTTAATAACTCCAAGAAACATGGTCAGCATATTTCAGACCATTGCAGTCTATTATTTCACTTAAGTAGTTCTGTGTAAATTGTGGTAGTAACAATTTTACTGAAATATTTAGTGAAAACGAACTGGAAATGGAAGAAAAAAATTAATTAATTATATTTCTCTAAGTTCAAATCTCAGTCAGTGCCATTTTTACCTGTCAATAAAATAAGTATTGGGGATGACGTAATCTACATAATCGAGATGGTGGTGCCACAGTCTGTAAGTAATTCTTTTTTGGATAAGTGGATCTCAAAGTATACTTTGCTGTATGTGGTCATGTGGGACACAGCATTGACAATGTGGATGCATTGTTTTGTCTTTTTTAGTTTGAATATATCTAAATGGAATGCTCTGTTGATTGTATAGTAGCAGAAATAGACAAAGCAAACTCAGTCAGTACATGCTAATATTGATTTACTGAAACACTGAATTATTTACTAATACATCAGTAGATATTACAGTTAAATGATTGTATTTGAGTTTTTGTTTATAATGTGTGTTCCGTCTGTGTGTGTGTGCATATATATATATATATATATAATGAACTTATTGTATACAGTGCTCAGGTGCACTATAACTCATCAGAAAAAGTAACCAAAACTACATGAACAGTATATAGAGTATGCACAGGAAGTAAACAGTAAAAAAGTCTAAAGACAAAGAAAAGAAATTTTAAAAAAGGGATGAAGAAGAAATGGGGGTGGGAGGCGTCAGGTGTACTGTTGGCAAAATTGAGGAAGCATGGAAATTTTGAAGGATGTAATGTCTCAAGTGATGCAGGTAGTTTATTCCACGCTTCAGCAATTCTGAGTGTGAAGATGTTTCTGAAAGTCATGGGTGCTGTGTTGTTTTTTGATTTTGTAAGCATGTCCACAAGTGTTAGACATGGAATTATCTTTCTTCTGTTTTTCTAACATGACTGTGCTGCTGACATCTTTGTACTAGAAAGAAAGGCCCAGTCTCTTTAAGAATACCTATACTTATCTTTATCTTTTGAGACTTTCATGGTTTTACAGATTTTTATCACTCTTGTTTTTTTTTTGTACCTCATAAAAATAGCTCCAGTTTTTTTCAGTGTCTAGGCATTAGCAGTTTTATCAGTTTATGATTTTCTTTTCTTTTACAGCTCTTACACATTTAAATAAAGAAAAACTTCTTGCAGATGCAGAATACTATAAAGCATTAAAAGAGGCTGAAGCAAATGAGGTAATAATTAAGGAAAATTTGGCAGAATTTTGGTTTAAGCATGCCTTATATACCCTCCATAAGTTTTATTTTTTGGAATTTTCAGAAAATTTTTGTGAATTTGTATTCTGCACACAGGAGTTCACGCGACTATAAAAAATAAATTTCTAAAAATTTTTTGAAATTTAAAGAAAAAATATTGAATTTTTTGAATATTTTCTTTAAAAAAGAGAATTTAAAATATGAACAGTCTGAATTTTTGGCTTAAAACCCAGCAATAGACTATTAAATGTGTTTATGAGGAGGAAATATTGAAAAACATCAACATATTAGAGTGACAAACGAGGAGGGGATGAAGTGGTCAAGAGATATACTAAAAATAACAGCTAAATAACCCTTAAATCATGCACAAAAAACTTTGTTTTTTGGTTTTTGCATTATCATATGAACTCCTGTGTGTAGAACACAAATTCACAAAACTTTTCTGAAAATCCCATAAAATAAAAAAGTTATAAGGGATTATAGAGGATGCTTAAAGCAGAATTCCACCAAAAGTTTTTGTCTATTTAAATTTAGTTTTGTAGTTGGTAAAAATCAGCAATGTATAGTCTTTTTAGTAGTTTAATGTGAAACGAATGATATAAGAAGCAGATGATTGCAAAATTTTGTCTTCTAGAAATATTAGAAACTTCTGCCAAAGACATATAAAAAGCTGTTTAGAAAAAGGTTTAAACTGAAGAATTATAGAGGTTCTGAGATGACTTGCTGATGCCAGCCTTGCTACTTCTCATTATATGTTGGGAGACTTAAGGTGGCAAGCTGGTAGAGTCGTTAGCATGCTGGGCAAAATGTTTTGTGGCGTTTCATCTGTCTTTATGCTGTAAATTCAAATTCTGCCAAGCTTTGCTTTTCATCCTTTTGGGAGGTCAATAAAATAAGCACGAGTTGAGCACTGGGGTCGATGTTATCAACTTACCCCCTCCTCCAAGCTTGCTGGTCTTATGTCAAAATTTGAAACCATTATGTGTTAGGAAACTAACCAGGTGTGCTAGGTGTGTGCTGCACACCCATTGAAATTGGCAAATTCATTATAAATATTAACCTTACTCATTAATTTAATCACAAATCTTAATGAAAAACTTTTGTGATACCCCTGTTTGAAATTAGGTGGTATTAGATGTGGCAACACACCTAATACAACAGCGACCATACACCACTGGAATCAACCATTAGCGTAGCTAGAATGAGTGCCACCCAAGGTGGCCCTTCCATTTGCTGCCCCTAGACCCCACAAAAAACACTTATTGCCTACAGCAGAACCATGGTGCCCCTTTAAAAGTGCCACCCGGGGTGGATCACCTCTTCCCCCAGCTATGCGAGTGGAACTAACTCGATGTATGTTTCTTAATTCTAACCAGAAGTGGCTAATAACAGTACATTGTTTGGTGTGAAATAATTCTTCTTAATGTAAGTCTTGTGGCATTGTAACACAAATAATTTATTGCTCCTTTATCTAAAATAAATGTGTAATATTTTGCTTTCCTTTCAGCTAAATAATTTTGTTTTATTTTATTGTATTTATTTATATTTGTAGATGAAATTAACTGATCGGTATCTGGAACTCTTGAAATACCAAGCGTTATCGAAAAATAGCAAAATATTTTTTGGCAATAGTATTCCAAACTTTTTTTCTGAATTTCCATCGTTCCAAAATCGAGCTGAAGTGAAAACACCTACAACTAAAACATCATGAAAGTGTAAGTAATAATTTTAATCTCTTTTATCTTTTACTTGTTTCAGTCATTTGACTGTGGGCCATGAAGATGAAGGGTTTTAGTCAAGCAAATTGAGCCCAGTATTTATATTTTTTAAGCCTTGTACTTTTTCTATCAGTCTTTTTTGCTGAACTGCTAAGTCATAGAGACATAAACACACCAACACCAGCTGTCAAGTGGTGGTGGAGGACAGACATGCACACGCATGCAATGAGCTTTGGTTGGTCCAAGGCTACAATAGAAGACACTTTCCCAAGATGTGCAGTGGGACTGAACCCAGAATCATGTGGTTGAGAAGCAAGCTTTTTACCACACAGCCACGCCCATGCCTATATTGTACATGATTAAAATATATACCAGTTTAGAGCAGTATTACTTATTTTAGCTACAAAAAGGCTTCCCACCATCCCACATGCACACTCTCAAACGGAAACAGAGGTAATGAGCTTAGGGTAGTGAAATATGAATGATAAATGCAAAAGTGAAGTATGATCTTTTGGTGTTTTAGTTTCATAAATGGACTAAGTTGAAGTGAGTTTATCAATTAACTATGCTGATACAAAGATGTAAGTAATAGAGATTTGTAACTATTAAAATGGTGAGTTTCAGTATTGGTAGACTAATATACAAAATACCTTATAACATTCCCTTTGTGTTTTTGCTTCAAATCCTGGAAGGATCAACATTGCCCTCTATCTTTCTACTAAAAACCTTTTTGGATATTTTTGGTACTCAAATGAACTGGATGTCTCCAATAATGTGTGTCCTACTTTTGAAGTTAAAAATAATTGGTACTAATTGGTAGAACTCCAAATAAAATATCTTGTATTTTGTTACATTGCATTGCATTCTGGGTTTGACTAAGCCTTTCACACTTCCTGGGTTGATTAACCCTTTAGCTTTGAGATTATTCTGTCAAATGTAATGCTTATTTATCTACATTTTTTAAAAATTAATCCTGTATTATCTTGTGTCTTTGAGATTTCAATGATGTGATTACTTATTTTCAGAATGACATTGTAGAGTAAGTGTGAGAGGAAGGATATAGCCAGTTTGAACATAAAACATGCAGGATATTAGGGCCAGATATGGTCTGTTTAAATGTTAAAGTGTTAAATAGTTACCTGACAAATACTAAGATCAATATAATTTAAAATACCCCCATCCTCCCCACCACCAAACTTCTGCATGTTTTAAAAATTATCATTATTATTTGTTTTCAGGTTCACATATCAAATTCCAAAGTAGGAGAATGCCTGCTAAGCTGACAATTTATTGAGAGAGAATCCCTGCTCAATCTAAGTTATAAAATCAAAGAAGGAAAAAAAAAACATTTTTTTTTTTGTTTTTTGTACTTAACATTTATCAGAATGAGTGGTTTGAAAATGTGTTAGAAAACAATGATAAAAGTCTTTTAATTAAAAGTTATATGGCTGTGGATTTTGGAAAGAACATCTTAATGAATGGATATTTTGTTTCTGTAAGAAAATGTCTGAAAAGCAAGTCCTTGTTGAGTTCAGCTTTAGAACTCTGAGTGATTGTCAGTACACTTAACTTGTTTATCTTTCATTTCTTCAGCATTTCTCACCTTAAAACTTCTTTCCTTTTTTGCTTATCAACAAAACTAACATTTTGTCATTCCTAACATTTTGAAATAATACTTGATAATGGGTTCTGAATATTAATATTTTTTTCTTTGTTACTCTTGGACTCTTTGTCTTCTATGGTATTGTTCAACCTGTGCTATTGTAATGTTTTTACGTTTATGTTCCTGATAAATTGATTTTTTAAAAAATACATTAAATGGTATTTTGTGTTAAATTTAATAATTTATGCTGTGGATTCTCCATTTAAATGAGGAATATTTGCAGGCTGGAATGGTACTCTGTCAATTTGATGAGAAAACTCTCTCTCTATTTTTCAAATTGACAGATGCCTACATTGAAGCTAAAATATGTTCTACAAGTTGTCTACTAAATATGTTCATCTTTTTATATTTTTCCTTCAGTTTCATAATTTCAAATAAAAAAAACCCAACATTTCTAAAAATTTGTTGTTATTACTGAGATTATTCATTCATCTTCCTCTGGTAGGCACATACTTAACTCTATTTTCAACTCCATTTAAAGAAATTATTTTAGATTTGAGCAGTTCATCTTTATCATTAATGCAGTCTTATTTTCCCATACTTGCATGGTCTAAAGGGTTGAACTGGTCTTATTCAGCAAAGCACCTTACTTTGTGTTTTCATGCATTGTAATTTTTGTGAGATTCAGCCTCTTGAAAATTCTTTTTGTCTTGCTCAGTTTTCTTCTTCCATTAATTCCTTCCGCTTAGATTGCTTAGCACATTTTTTACCTAATTGTCATCTGCCATGCACATCATGTCTGCACCAGCTCAAGCTTCTCTCTTACATATTGCATTGATATGGTATTTTCTGACATACAATTCGACCTGGTGTATAGTGTAAACATGTATAAACATTGTCTCCATCTTTCCAAATCCTGTTGCATTTCACATGGACATTTTGGACCTCCAAAGTTGTCTTGGTGTGTCAGTTGACCTACCTTTTTTTAGCTGTAAATTTTAATCTGATATGTTTTATACCCAGTTTTTCTCTTGACTAATTTTTTCTCCATTGTTGATGCACACTAATTTTAACATTCAGATTACTATGTCAAACATAATGCTTATTTATTCACATTGTTTTGAATTAATCATGCATTATTTCATAGCTTTGAGATTTCAATGATGTGATTGCTTATTTTTAAAATGGCATTGTAGGGTAGGTGTGAGTGGCCAGATCTGGCTGATTTGAAGATAAAACAGGTAGAATATTTTGGTCAGATGTTCAAATGCTAAAGGGTTAAACACCAGCAGAACATGCTTGTCTCATTTCCTTTTCAGCCTTCATATAGCTTTCCCATCCAATGCCCGTTTTCTGCCATGCATTATTGCACTTCTTGCGCAAGCATATAAATGACGCTTCATTTGGAAAAGGGATTTCTTTGTTACCTGCAAAAGTAATAGCTCCTTGAACTTTTTCCACTCTTTTCTTGCCGGTGGCTACTATGTTTTGAGAACAGCCGCCTCTGCTGCTATTTAGATCACTTAGTTGAGTAAAACAATCAACTACCATTCTGGAACCTTTGATGAGTACATTACTGCTAACTCCTATTGTATATCTGCCACATGCAAAGTGTTTCTTCTTTACTTGCATCCCTTGTGCTCCCATAGTTTTCATTAGATATGGACTTCCTGCAAATTCTTTTTCTGCATATCAAGCACAGCCATTTTACTTGCTAACTAAAACATTTGTCTTGGCTGAGATTACTTTGAACTGTTTTAATTCTAGATTTTAGTTCCTCACTTGGAATTTTTCCTAAATTTTCAATATGAGAACTAGGTTATCAACATTTCTACAAACATCTGATCTTAAAATCTCTTTTGTTATGCCTGTATAACTATGATTTAAACAATTCTTGCACAGATACATGTTCTACTTAGTAGTTTTCATTTTGGAAATTTGTTATTTAACTAATCATCAGGGCAAAGGAGGGGCAGAATCTGTAGCCCATCAGACATAATACATTGTATTTAATTACACCCCTTTACACACTGAGTTCAAATCCTGTTGAGGTTTAAAAACATTTTTTTTTTCACTTTCTACAATTTTGTAAACCTGACTGATATCTGTAGGAAAATAAACTACATAGTAATAAAGATTTCAAATTTTGGTATGAGGCTGGCAGATTTTAGGGAGATAAGTCAATTACCTCATCCCTTGTTCTCAGTTGGTATTTATTTTATTGACCCTGAAAGATGAAAGCCGAAGTTGTCAGCAGAGTTTGAACACAGAACTTAATGAGTAGGAAAAAATACCACAAGGCATTTTGTCCAATGCTGTAATATTTCTGCCAGCTTATCCCTTATAATAATAATAATAATAATAATAATATTCATTTTGTAATTCTTAACTGCTATTTTCTCTAAATCTTTTCTTTTTTGTTAAATATCATAATTCTGCTTGTTTCTCCATTACTTAACCCATCCACAATGCTTCTACATGATTAGTTGAAGGGGGAGGGAGAGGTAGTGGTGAGTGAAATGTGTAACTTATTTTTTTACTAAGCTTTTTTCTGCATTACTTAGCCCATCAGTAACACTTTTATGTGATTAGTTGAAGGGAAAGGCAAAGAGTGAAAGAAAAAGTAGAGAGATATGGTGAGGGAAGCTGTGTATTAAGTCTATAAAATTGTCCTTAAAGTATATAAGGTGCATTAAGTAATCATCATGTTCTAATTTCCTTCACTTTTCAATGATTAGCAGATGAGCAACTATCTTTTGATACAGACACAACACAGGCTATGCTTTCAGGTTTTCAGAAATAACCCGATAAATTTACCATTAATTCCATGAAATATTCGCAGGTCCCACAAGTAATAATTACATTCTTAATCTTTTTAAGGATATACAAGTATTAGTGGATAAGAGCAATGTTATACTTAGTTTAGAAATAAGGATTCCCTGTTCAAATTTTTGTCTTGTGCTATATACACATCTAGCTGCACTGCATTTGATGATAGACAAAGATTTGACCAATGTAAATCTGGAAATGTCAGTTTTGAAATGTTTCACTATTAACGATGTTAATAAACTTTAGGTTATAAACATTAAAAAACAAAAAAACTTTTGAGTATTCCTCTTAACAGGAGCTCAACCTGCTTGAAATAGTAACTGAATATCTCTCAAATTTCACCATACTGCTTTCAGAGTTAAAGACGCAATGTGCATCTAGGGTCACATTATTTCAGACATTCAATTAAGTCAGGGATGATCATGGCTGGAATGCTTTGATTATACCTGATACTTTTTTTCTGTAAATCTTAAACATTAAAAAAAAAAAAAACATTTTTAGATCAATTTTTACATATTATATGCTTATAATTTCTTTCCCCTCCATATTCGTATGAATATGATAGATTAGGAAATCTTAATATTGTCATATGAATTGGTCTTATAATGAATTTAATTTAACTAAAGTGTTACTGTGCTGGTGTGAAAAGGCCTTGCTTGGGTTTTGAACTTCACTTTTAACCAAATAACCCCCATTTAATCAAAAGACACTTATCGTTTTCTCAAATAATATTATTTATAAAAATGTACTATTTTTCAACCGTTCTTTTTGCTATTCACAGGTTCGGTTGCCTTTGGATAATACATTCATCAGAGGAAATTGTGTTTTTAGTCTGCCAGAGTTATTTCCCCCTGTTTTTAATGCGGTTTATTGGACAAAATTGTTAAGATTGATTCAAACTTTATTTTAAATACATCATAAGTTGTACAATAGTAGAGGAAGGTGATCAGGTCTTGCTGAAGCACATGGATGCCATTGATGTGTGTAAATTGTGAGGAATTTGTATGTTCTAAAATGGATTTAAAGCTCCAATTTCATTACAACTTTATAATGTAAACTGTTATAAACAGTTTTCAGATTTTTATCAATCCTGAAATTAAATTGCAAGGACACCTAATTCCAAGTATTTAACTCAATTATTAACAGAGGCCTCCACTCACATACAGTGGGAAAGATCTAATGTTCACAATGACTCCATTTTTCAGGGAAAATTCTTGACACAAAGAGAGTACATTTTAAAGTACCATGAAGATGTTAAGCTTACAGAATTGTTTGTATCACAAATATGCTTTGGGGTATATTTTCTGGCTCTTTACATTCTGAGTTCAAATCCTGCCAAAAGTTAATTTTGCCTTTCATCCCTTTGAAGAGTGGGCAACAAACTAAAGTACCTGTTGAGTGGGATTGATGGTATCAACTAACCATGCCATCAAAATTACTGGCTTTGTACCTAAATAAGCAACCACTATTACTAAGAATCATCTACAGATGTAGCATTGTATTGTATGAGTTGATCTTATAATGAATGAAATAAATTTGATTTAGCAAAACATAATACTCAAGTTGAGGATTGATTTAAGCTTAGTTTAGCATCCAGAACCACCTAATCTTTGGATGCTTTTAACAGAATTTGTTTTGTTGCAAACATTTTGACTAATCACATTTTTCTTGATTTGTTGATGCTCAAGTTTATCATCTGCTACAAATGTTGATCATACTCATCTAGGATGGTCTTATAAGAGCTTTGATCTTGAGAAGCAGATTAAATAAAATTATATTGAAGTTTTTGACATTTAAATTGCCCACATCTGGCCCAAATATTGTATCTAATTTTGTTTTCAAATTGACTGGACATGGCTTCCCACATGTACTCAACATTGTCATTCTAAAACTAAATAATCACATCCTTGAAATCTTGAAGTTACATGATAATGCAGAATCAATCCAAAATAATGTGAATGAATGAGCATTACATTTAATAGAGTAATCTAATAGTAAAAAATATGAGACTACTTTCATACTGTTAACAAAATTTTTAGTGATGAAACATTTGTTTTAATATCTAATTTTTACATCTACACAACATTTCAATTGAAGACCAGATCCAATCATCATCAAGGTGTTTTAAACCTGGATATGTGCATAGTACCAGATGAGATTTTATTTAGGAAACTTTTATTTCTAAATTAAGGGTATTAATACTTATCCACTATATCACTAAAGTACACTTAATATTGGTTTTAAATTTTGGTACTAGGCTAGCAATTTCGGGGAAGTGAGTAAGTCAATTATATCACCCCTGTGCTAAAATGGCACTTATTTTATTGACCCCAAAAGGATGAAAAGCAAAGTCAACCTTGGTGAAATTTGAACTCAACACAAAGATGGACGAAATATGGTGAAACATTTTGCCTGATTCTGTCAACGTGTCACCTTAAGTACACATGCATTTTAATAATTTAAAGTTACATTTTAGGTTATGCAAAGGAAAAACTGGAGGTTCACAATAGAGGAAGGTTGAAAAGACTTAATGAAAACATATATAGTATGATAACTGGAAATAATATACCACAATAGAATGTAATTGATAGAGGATTGTATTGTAAGCTTACAAAAATCAAAGAAACAGTTTTTATTTTTGCTAAAACCCAGTTAGTTTAGTCCACTCATTAGCTTCAGATATGACTGTCTTTACTAGAAAAATGAATTTAAATAGCCTAAAAATGTGTCATTAAATGTACTAGCATTACTGACAGTAGATAAGAGTATTACCACCCAAGAATAGGAGTTTTTGAGTTTGAATCTAGTATGGAACTGTTTCATGAATATGAAACTTGATGATGGTCAAAATGAACTTTAAAAATGAGCCTTGATAGTCAGAAAAATGGTAACTTTATTAACAATAAACCATTTTAGATGTTTAATTACTTGTGTAAGATAATTTAAATTGCTAATGGGACTAATGGAAACTAGTATCTCCCATGTTAGTTGTCATTTCACATGTCTTTTGTTTTCACACGTGTAAGAAAAATAAAAATGACCAAGTTTTCTCTTTCAGTAAAGAATAAAAATACTCTAAGAAATTGTATTGTGTTCTATAATCCACGAATTTATTCAATTGATGAGATTAGGATGCCAAGAACTGGTTATTTTTAATGACTATTTTAACAAAATATGCAAAACTAAACATGAGTTACCTGAATTGATCAAGTGTCAGTCCGACCCTGGATGAACTTTATATTGTCTTGGGTGTTATGCAACAGCAATAACTCTCTATGACCACACACCACTTTGCTGTAAAATGGTCCCTTGTAAATAGAATTCACTATTGTAAACAAGAATATTTTTTGTTAGCTTGTAATGAATCTCTGCATGGCGAAGCTATGAAACCTAGAGATTAGGTAAGGGGGAACAACTCTAGCAATTTTTTATTTGCAAAAAATAAAATGTGTAGGATAATCTCAAGAAAACAGTAGCATAAACAGTTAAAGCAAAGTTGCCTACTTAGACAAGGATAGCATTATAATGAATTACAATTTATATATGGTTAATGTATGTGGTTTGATAATTTGTTTATAACAGTTGATAGGAAAAGACACTCGTGTATTTCAAGTGTTTGTATTTCACGAATTTATCTAAGCTGCGGAGAACATTAAAAATATACGGTTTGCAGCATGGAAGACACATCTTAGCCGTTCAAAACACACCAAGACAGTTAGCTTCACTTAAAGTTTATTGTTACATATAAAAATTTTCGACGCACGAACTCTAATCTGTTCTCTAACATAATTTCACTGCATCACGTGCAGTGAAATCATATCAGTGACCACCAGGACGATGAAAATTTTGATGCATAACAAACTTTAAGTGAAATTAACAGTCTGCATGTTTACGAATGGCTAGAATGCGTTTTCCACGCTGCAATACTTTTGTTTCGATACATGATCTCCAAATGAAATTACTTGCCTGACAAATGTACCTCCGAAACTAAAATTATTTTGCAGTAATAATTTTAACACTCTAGTAACAGTTAACACCAATAAACAACCAAACAGTATTTGATAGACAAGACAAAATTAATGAGAGCTATTTCAGCTGCTGTGTTTATCTATCATAGTCTACGTACAGATCTTCGCTGAGAAGATTCAGTTTCATCTTTGAAGACAAGCATTTCATTAACTCTGAACCGTTTTGTAAAATCCAAATTGGGGAACTCTCCAATCTTTTCTGTTTGGCTTTCACTTTTCAACTTCGATTTCGTTCCAATTGATTTCAAATTTGATATATTTAGGTAGTTTTTTTTAATACTAATAAGGGAAATGAAATTTATTTTTGCCACAAATTAATAAATCATAAAATCTCTAATATATCTTTAATATTTTCCTCTCCCTTATTACTAAAATATTCTTTGAAAGATCCGTGAGGGAAATCATCCACTATACTTAAAGCTGTTATCAGAAATTGCTCCCACTAAAAGTGAAATTGTGTAACCCAAATATATGTCTGTAATATCGTTCCCTCTTTTATCAATTAAATATTTTATGAAAGGTCCATGGTGAAGATCATCCCACTCAATACACAGAACTGTTATTAGTGATTACTGCTCCTATTTAAGATATCAACAACTTTTGGATTGAAATTAGGAGAGATACTAAGAGCAAGTCTTGTTAGAAAAACACGAAGAAACAACAGTTTTTGTTGTTTCTACGAACAAAACATTCTACTCTCCTATTTCTTCTGACAATTCAGCTATCTTGTTCCCTGCCAAATAAGTTCTCAGACGTTTGTAGCATTTTCTTTCCAAGGACATTTTCAAGCTGAAATTTCTTGTTTGCTTGCTTTACTGCAGTTATTATCTACAAGAATGATATATTAATTAACCAGCCAACATTGGCTAATAAATATTTAATGACGGAGATTTTTCAAGGGTTGACTTACTTCGTCTTCACAAAAATAAAAATATATTTCAAGTGACTGAATTACTTAATTCATTTAAATTTCGGACATATTCCTACCTTATATGTATTTTTCGACTAAAGGTTCTCTATATTGACTTCTTTAGTGTTTGGAATATGTTCTGATGTTGTGGTATGTAACCTCATCCATTTCTTTTTAGACAAATTTGTAAGTTAAAGTGGGAGTCGTAAGGGAGGCCAATCCATGACACAATTTCACTCTATCTTTCAAGGTTATTGCCCCTGAATTTGTACTAAACTAAAGCTAAAAATAACAACATAGCTTTGTTTGAAACGATGGCTGTACGCATGCGTAAGTTTCAATATTTTCTAAGTTCACTTTGACGAAAAATGGCGCTTTACGTGAAGTTGTTATAGAATCTGTCCAACTTAGTGTGGCTTTCTTCCAAACACCTCTTCTGTTCTCCAAGTAAGTACTACCATCATATTCTCATACGTATTCTTTTTCAAATGTACTTTCTTTCTGTACTGATCGTTGTCTGAAGTGTCGTCAATCAGTCAACTAAACCATACAGCAAGGTGTAAACATTGTTTAGTAAAACTAAGAAGAAAGACAGAAATCTCCGTCCCGAAAGAATTTCGATTTCCCATCTAATTATCACCACAGACAGAATCTTCTGATGTCATTCTAGATTTGAGGAAAACAAAATTTAGGAATGTAAAAATTATTTTCATTCATTTTCTTTGTCATTTGTTGAGTATTTTGGAAACAATCGACTGGGAACCAGACTCTGTTCTATATTTTTTGTTGTCTCTACCAACAAAACACTCTTTACTGTCCTATCTCTTCTGACAATTCATCCATATCACATTTTGAAGTTATCCATCCTATTCACCACTTCTCCAGTAATCAGCTTCTCCATTGATGTTGTAAATCAACGATTTCTTAGCCGTAACTATTTCTTTCGAACAGCTCTTTTATTCAACTTCGTGCGGTTTCCTCGTGTTTTTTTAAAAATTCTTTTTAGCTAGACTTTCTCTTAATATCTCACCTCACTTCTATCCGAAGGACTTTTCTAGCGTTTTGCCTTCTTCTTAAACAAATAAACAAGTGCAAAGTTAAAACTTCTCATTGATTCTTTTATCTCCTCTGTTGAAAGTAAACAAGTTAACAACACACACACGCATGAACACACGCATAGTTTGAGTGTGTTCATCATGTGTGTGTGTGTGTGTGCATGTATGTATTCTTGAGTATTTATGTAGTTGACTGTATTTTCCAAATAGTTTGACTTTAAGATTTGTCCAATAAATATAATTTTTTCTCTTTTTTTGTTTTGATTGGTAAGTTGTTATTAAAAGTCTATATTTCTCCAGCAACTCGCTGCCTGGAGATTCCACAATTAAACATGTTTCTTTAAACAATTTGATAACTTTCTCCGGCTCGTCTTGGGACAATCATTACACGGTTGTCTCACATTATTTCTAAGTAACGATTTTATTTCGAGAATGATTAATCACTAGGAAGATTTCATAAGGATCCACTGTTCTCTGTTAAAACACACACACACATTCACTATTTCACTCACTCACACATTCACACACGCACGCACAAACACTCAGGCGCGCGGTGGTATCTTAAAATTAGGGTCCAACTTGAAAAAGTAAACTATCTCCATATTTTTTGGTCCTACCTTATTCTGTTTTTAAATTTGCATGTTGTTTACTAAGTAAATGGTGTTATTTTCTTGTGTATCGTGATGGTCAACTGAAGCTACATACACACGCGCGTTACTCTTACAATACACATACCATACTCCACAAATACCCACATTACTTCTCACACAAACTTCACAATTACACATACATGCTATTCCATCATCTTAAATAGTAAACTTTGAATCCTCTTTTAAAACTTTTTCTTTACATTATAAAACTTTTTTGTTATTTTTCTTCTGTTACTTCCTATCTTTATTCTCTCCATCTTTCTATCATCGTTATTATGATTTACCGTAGTTGAACATTAGTGTATGTATTGTGGGTAACGGATTGGTGGTAGCAAGGGAATTATCAGCAACTGGACACATCCATTTATTTCCATCTTTCTATCTATATAATAATTCTTGAGAAACGGTAAGACGATATAAGATTTGTGTGTACTTGTAATGTTTGCTGCACTATTTTACGATACAGGCTTTGGGTCCAACATGCTGTCGATATCCCGAATAGATCCGTAATTGCTTTTTCAATAAAGTTGTCAGAGCCATGGAATTTTGTTTATGTTTGATGTGTGTATGGCAGAAGCAGGGACAAACCTTAGCCATCAACTCTGAAGACTAAGACCAAAATATTCTATATCTGCATTGATTCTAGTTTTGGAAATCTGCAGGTGATAAATTAGAAAGTGGTACTCGGATGCATATCAGCCATAAAGTTTGGATGAGCTTGGTGGTATTGTTATTCGAGTGTCAAATCATTGCAAAAGTTTAATGTAAGTATCTAGTTTTTAAGAGAAAGGGCCTATGTGACAAGAAGTGGTTAATAGTTAAATCAATGGAATATGGGAAGTTGATTGGAAAATAAATTGGTACCAATAGAAAACCAACAATGTGATGTAAGAACAGGTCAGCAAAATTTTAATATAAAGGACTGAGGAAAGCTTTATTAATTATAAACTCGTCTGTACACTCCTTGATTTATCATTGTAAACCCAACATATTTCAAGACTAAATTATAAAAGCTGAGATTTTTTTTTACAGAACCAGAAACTTCTCCAACCCTATTTACTATATTAGAAAATTGCTCACATCTTGAGAAAGTACACTCACTACTGACGTAAAACCATCACATTTTAACACTTACTCATTGTCAAACTGTGTCCTCTGTATCTTCTGTTTGATACTTGAATATATCTGCATCTTTGGATTGGCTAATTGTAGCCCTCACATTCTTCTTAAATTCATTTGATACTCCCAGTTTTACTTCTACAACACTATTCATCAAAAACTTGTACTTGCTCAAACCTTTCTCTTAAGTTCTGTATCTCTTTAGCCCATCCACCCTCTTTCTGCTAACCAGTTACAATAACCATACCATTTATAGGAAGTGTATTTGATAATGATGATATTTGTAAGAGGATCTTCAACTAGAGTGGTGTGATATTGACTGTTAAATTTGAAAGAAAATTTCTGATAGTTGTTCATCGTGACGTAATGAGATGGCTGTTGTTGGAAACATTTATATACTGCTGGTCTAGTTATTGCAAAACTGCAGAAAAAGTTCCAAATCTGAAAGAATGGTCTAGATTTGAAAGGTATAAAGCTCAACATGGAAAAGAATAAAGTAATAAATAGTTATAACAGATAGCAGAAATTTCCATTACTATTAGATGGAACCTTAATACTTCTTTAATCACTACAAGTAATGGATGTACAGAGTGTAGTGAGATCTCTTGTAGATTCACGAAACTAAGACTTCAATATGTCATGTGTAGAAGTAGTTTAGTAGTTAGAAGCAACCTTGCAACAAAGCCCATTGTCTGTGCAGATGGTTCTGTGGTAGATAGTTTCTGTTACCCAGATGACTTGTAAAGTAGAAGTTATGATTGTATAGTAAAATAATTGGTTTCTGCAATGAAGATTTAGTTGTTTGATTTCAACTGAATTATCTGCTAATTGAATTACTGTGTAAGTGCATGAACATTCCACAGACATTTGTATCCTTATTTGTAATGCTCAGACAAAATCAGCATGGCATAGTTTGTGACAAGACTGTACCTTTTAAATCCATCCAACAGGCTTCTATGCAGTTTCTGGTATGCAATTTCACTAACATGGTATGAATTAACAACTCAAAAACCATACAAAAAATTAAATGGCATTCCAGATGCTATGCAGTGGGATTGAACCCAGAACCCCATGGTTGTGAAGCAAGCTTAACCATTTGGTTATACTGTATAGCAGTCTCTGAATAAAAAGTATACTGTAGTACATTGTGAGACAGCACTCAGTATGGAAGATCTGTGGAGGTTGGTGAGAAGCACGTTGGCTATGATCTTTGGGATTTTTAAACCTTTAGCATTTAATCTGGTCCCAATATTCTATTTGTTTTCTGTTCAAACTAGCCAGGTCTAGCCTCTCACACCTACCCTACAATATCTTCCTAAAAATAGATAATCACATAATTGAAATCTCAAAGCTACGAGACAATACATGGCTAATTC
>JAOPJW010004870.1:121027538-121039458 GCA_027122535.1 Octopus maya
TGAAGATAGGGAAAGCACCTGGCCCATCAGGAATCACTGCTGAGATGCTTAAAATATCGAGTGGTGTTGGTTACAGGCAAGCCACGTGCATCGTAAATCAGGTAGTTCATGAAAGAGTCATACCCAATGATTTGTGTAGCAGCACCATAGTCAACTGCGACAAAGGTGAAGGTGATGCTTTTGGATAGAAATAACTACAGGAGTATCAAATTATTGGATCAGGTGATGAAAGTTATGGAGAGGGTCATAGCCCAACTAATTAGGGAGAGAGTTAGCCTAGATGAGATGCAGTTTGGTTTCATGCTAGGTACAAACACCACTGATGCTATATTTCTGGTAAGGCAACTGCAGGAGAAATATCTAGCCAAAGATAAACCTCCGTACTTGGCTTTTGCTGACTTGGAGAAAGCCTTTGACAAGATCACCCGATTCCTTATCTAGTGCTCAATGCGGAAACTGGGGATAGATAAGTGGTTGGTAAGAGCTATATAGGGACACTGTCAGTAAGGTGAGGGTTGGCAATGAGTATAGTAAAGAATTCCGGGTAGACGTAGGGGTTCACTAAGGATCAGTCTTCAGCCCCCTCTTATTCATTATAGAAAAGTTGGACATAAGAAGCATCAAATGTGAGGTGCAAGAGAGATGACTGCACTGGTATTGTCATGTGTTATGTATGGATGAGGACAGCTGTGTGAGAAAGTGCCACTCCCTAACTGTGGAAGGAACCTGTGGAACAGGTAGACCCAGGAAGACATGGGATGAGATGGTGAAGCATGACCTTCGAACATTGGGCCCCACAGAGGCAATGACAGGAGACAGAGACCTTTTGAGATATGCTGTGATTGAGAAGACCCAGTAACTAGTGTGAGATCGCAGCCATAGCCGATACCAGTGTTGCATGTCCAGCCCATTTAAGAGTACCCTTGATGTATCGGGTGATATGTTATGCTTGAGAAGACCTGCTGAGTCAAGTAAAACTAAAATCGCAGCTATGGCCAGCGCCACCTGACTGGCTCCTGTTCTGGTGGTACATAAAATGCATCATCCAAACGTGGTTGATGCCAGTGTCCCCTAACTGGCTCCTATGCCAATGGCATGTAAAAAGCACTATCTAAACATGGTTGATGCCAGGTCCATCTAACTGGCTCCTGTGCCAGTGACACGTAAAAACAAATATCCGAACGTGATCGATGCCAGGATTGCCTGACTGGCCCCGTGCTGGTGGCACCTAAAAAGCACCATCCGAACGTGGTTGATACCAGTACCCTTTGACTGGCTCCCATGCCAGTGGCATGTAAAAAGCACCCACTACACTCTCAGAGTGGTTGGCATTAGGAAAGGCATCCAGCTGTAGAAACCTTGCCAAATCAGATTGGAACCTGGTGCAGCCTCCTGGCTTGACAGTCCTCAGTCAATCCATCCAACCCATGCCAGCATGGAAAACAGACGTTAAATGATGATGATGATGACATACACATACATACTCACATATACATCGTACACACACACACACACACATATAAATGTATGGGTTTTTTCAGTGTATACAAATAACACTGAAAAAAATAAATAGTTACCAGAGTAGCAAAAGTTCACACAAGTACCACCCTACTTATAAATTAGAAACTCCAGGTTTAGGTAAAATGTTTTTGAATAATACAGATAAATAAATGGAGTTAAACGCAGGTGTTATTTAAATCTTTTTACTTCTGACATATGTTTCGAAGAAAACATTGGTATTATTCCAGAAAGAATAAAATGGTTAGTAAATTAATCTGGTATTTAAAGGATCATAATAAACAATTTGATTTGGAATGGAATATTCTCTCTGTATCTTTTCCATATGATAAAGGTAAATCTTTTTGTCCGCTTTGTAACAGTAAAATGTACTTTATCCTGTTCTCAGAGAATCCCCTTGTAAACACATTTATCGTTGCAAACACTGGCAGAAACATACTTTTAGTTCCTCTAAGTGATTTCTACCATTCTATAAAATTCGACCTTTGACTGTCTTCTTACATTTCACTTCCACTAAATATATGTACTTCCATGCCTTACAGCTTTACTCTAATTCACCTATCACAATATATCTCTCCACTATTAGTTTTCTGCTAATTTCTTTCTTTCTCCTCTTTCTACAAACTACTTTGACGTTGTATCTACTAACAGTGTTTTAAAAAAACTTGCTAGTGTTCCCTTCATCATATACACAGTCATCACATTCTGTTAAAATGTCTTATTGATGTGTTTGGTTTCTTTCTTTGCCTGCATTGTTTTACACCATTTTATTCCTTCTGGAATAATACCAATGTTTGCTTCAAAACAAATGTCAGAAGTATAAAAATTTAAATAACACCTACGTCTAACTCCATTTATTTATTTGTCTATCTATCTATATATATACACACACACACACACACACACACACACACACACACACACACACACATTATACTCTGTTTTAAATAAACTGAAAAGCAGCCCATCCTTAATGTGGCTATTTAGTATACTAGAAACAGCAGTTATTAAACGTACAAAACAGCTACTATTCTGATCACCTAATATGCCAAAAAATTGAAAAAAATCCTCTGCAGTGCAAGATTAATTGATAGCACCTGAAAACAAAACGAGAGAAAAAGAAATAACTCCGAGGTGGGCGAGAGGGACTTTCCGAGGTGCAAGTTGGGAATCTGGAGCCCACCAAAATTGTTCCCAATTGGGTCCCGCACTTCCTAAGGCCGGCCCTGTCTAGAAACTATACTTTTCTCAACTATTTGGATGATGGCATGCATTAAGGGATACAGACATAACCTCCCTAGAAGTGGTCTACTTAGGTTGTGATGTCCAGACAATTTCAAAAATGATCAGCAAATAATTTTAAAAGATTAACTATTTTCTATATCCTTCTCTCTCGCTATCTATCTATCTATCTATTTTTTCCAGTTGGCTTTTCTTCTCAAGTGCTAGTAGTAATGTTGCTTCTAAGGTAGTAGTGGGAGTGGTGGGGCAACATGCATTTAATCCCAGCTTTTGAGAATTAGTGATGTTTACTGCAACAGGTAAAACTCAAAGAGCTCCATCAGAATTGTATCAAAGGACCTGAACATATAAAGAAATCATCCAACTTTAGATCAGCAGAAAGAAGGGCATACAACAAAGCATAAAAATAAATATATAAATTTTTTTTAAAACACATGCTTTAACAATATGTAAATATCTAAATTTGCATAACCATCCTGCCCAAGCTGGTGTGAAAAAATGGTGGAAAATTTATAAAAGAAAAGATGATAGGACAGAAAAGCTGAGGTCTAAATGAAATTATTTTTCTTGATTACCGGCACAATAATTTGTTTGACCAAAGTTCCCAGATAAACCAGCAGCAGAAGATGTCATAATAATTCTGGATGTAAATTAAAAAAAAAAAAAAAAAAATTTACTTTTGAAGTAAATGAACTATAACAAAAACAAGAGCATAAACACACACACACATGCAATATTATTTTTATATCTGCTTTTCAATGCTGGCAAGGGTTGGATGAGAGATTTTGAGGCAGCAATCGGATATTTTTCCTGATGCCAATCTTTTTAGTTACCCCTTACAACATGCAAAAATACAGCATAAACAACAATACAACTTTGACAATAATAATCATTTCAACACAGGCACATGACCAAAAATTTGAGGGAAGATGTTAGTTATGATTGAAAGCACACTGCCAATATTATCCATCATACAAAAGAAAATATGCTAGAATGAAAAAAAAAAAGAATGAAAAATAACAAGAAATTTAGTTACCTGCCGTACTTCTGTTTAATCATGTGTGGCCAAGCAGCATGGGTCACTAGATAGGACCCTCTAAGATGAATTCTTTGAATAATATCTGCAAAAGTAAAGGGAAATGGTAATTCTTCTGTTGTTAGGTCCTACACATAAACAACTAACATCTAATAGCAATTATTATGGTGGTGGTGGTGACAATGTTGGTGAAGATGATGACAAGAAGAAGAAAGATGAGAAGAATTGTGAGACAGGCTTATAATGATAATGGTGATAGTGATAATAATACTACTGATGCTGGTGTCAGTGATGATGATGACGAGAATGATAACAAAAACCAGACTCAACTTACCCCAGTCTTCATCAGTGAGTTTGGTAAAAGAACGGTCCCGTAAAATTCCAGCATTATTCACCAATATATCTAACAAAAGAGAAGAGAATTGATCTGTTACAGGTGACTTACACCATGATGATGGTAGCAGAACTGTGGTATTGTTGAATGTGATGTGGTGGGGGTTGTAAGGTGATATTAGTGATAGAGTTAATGCTGACATGCAGATAGTCAGCTAAATAGTTAGATTCTTATTGACAGTAACAGTAGTGTTTAGATCAAAGTGGTTCCAGCCACTCCAACCTGCTGCTTTTGTGATATAAGTACCATTTGAGTACCAGACTAGATTTAATCAACTGTTTCCTCCCCTAAAATGTGCAATCTTGTGTCCATGTTACAAATCATTAGTATTGTTGTTATTCTTCTTACTGTCACATTGCTGATGAGTGAATCTTTGTATTTGCTTGTGCCACATTCATAGAATATCATCCATTAATTTTCTTTAAAGACCTTCTGCATAAACTGCAGTTAGGCTTCATTATTATTATTACTTATTATTATTATTATTTTTATCATCATCATTATTATTATTATCATTATGAGAGCATGTGAACTAGTGGTTAGGGTGTTGCACTCACAATCACGAGATTGTAATTTCAATTCCTCAACTGGGTGGTGCAATGTGTTCTTGAGCAAACACTTCATCTCACGTTGTTCTGTGATCACTTTGACACCTGATGCATGGTAGACCAGGCACCTATTTGGACAACATCAATTTGATGGTGAGTGTGAGTTAATGTACAGCACATACATTTCATCATTGTAAACAAATCATCTGTGCAGGCCATTCAGTGAAAGCTGAACACTTATATGTCATCTTTGATGGGAGAGTCCATCATGATGATGATTATCATTATTTCTGTAATAATAATGATTTCTTTATTAACCACTAAGGGTTTGCAAACAAATCAATAAAAATGATATGATACAATATGCTATGATATGATGTGGGGTTACATGAAAGCATGTAAATAGCAAAAATAACAAAAACAAAGAAACAAAAAATTCTAATGAGAAAATTCCCCAAGCGAGGGGAGACTTCCAAAGGCTGCTCAGATGAAAATCCCATAAAACTACTAAGACAAGTGCCTTCCCACTATCCTCTTCCCTTGATCTACAGGCACATGTTCAGAGCAGGCCTGTTCAGAGCAGGCCTGTTCACTCAGCCCATTCATGACACTCATACCCAACTTTCAAAAACTTAATGGAAGTACGGTAGGTCAGCTTATACATTAAGATGACTTTGGAGAACCTAAAGCACCATGTGATATGCAGCAGGGTTTGGAAAGATAATAACAATGTTTGAATGTTTACACTATATATTATGTCAACTTGTATGCCAGAAAATATGGTACTTAATAGCATCAACAACTTTAGCAACAACAATACATAATTTTTTTCTCTGAGATTAAAAAAATAACTTACCTATTTTGCCAAAAGCCTTCAGAGCAGTTTCAACTATTTTTCTTCCTTCTTCAACAGAATCTAGTTAAGTGAAGGTAAAACGAAATAGAACAAGATATTAATCATCTAGTGACAACAAAGAAATAGAGATGAATGTCAGATGGGTAACTGCTTAAATAGATTAACTGAACACCAATCAGATATTATATAAACAAAAACTGTCATTAGAACAATATCACAACATTCAGTCAATTTTGTAAAATTCAGCAGAATTAAACAGAAGAAAGATAAAACTTCTAGATAAAATGCAAATTTATCATTCCCAGAATATCTTCTTCATATTTTCCACATCAAAGTAAAATGACAGAATGTAAAAATGTATTGTTGGGGAATCTACAGAAATGCCTTCAGCTACTGAAGCTTCAATTAGAGCATGCTCAATTTAGATCTGAAAGAACAGAAATTTGACACCTATATTCCAACATATGTAGCCATTCACTAAATTATATTAATCATTCAGCTATTGCGCTATTTCTCTGTTCTCAGGGTTGAGATTTATATTTCTTAGAACATGAATTAGAGAACAACTTATCTTCAATACTGGATGTATCCTAAATAAACAGAAAACTATTGAAATTGGTGATTGTGTTTTGTATACTTAAAATACCTTACTTTCTTCTTTTCGTTTACCTTTTATTATCTACATTTATTGTATTTTGTTTGTAAATTTTCCAAGAATGAATTTTACAGCAAATAGCAAACATTAAGTCTCTATTTGGATAAAGAAGATCTCAATGACAATGGCATATTTGACAACAACATAGAAACATTCCATAAGAAATAAAATTTCTATATAAAACCCATTAAAGAATATGAAAATATTCTGAATAACAGGGCAGCAAGCTGGCAGAATCATTAGCACGCAGGGCAAAATGCTTAGCAGTATTTCATCTGCCATTATGTTCTGAGTTCAAATTCTGCCAAGGTCGACTTTGTCTTTCATCCCTTCGGGGACGATTTAATAAGTACCAGTCACAAACTGGGGTCAATGTAATTGACTTAATCCCTTTGTCTGTCCTTGTTTATCCCCTCTATGTTTAGTTCCCTCTGGGCAATAGAGAAATACATATTCTGAATAACATCAATATAACAAATGAGAGAGAATCTTTATGGTCAAGAAAGTTGTCCACCTAAAGATAGATACCTGTACATGGTTTGCTTTATACACAGGTTACCAAACATAACTCATAACCTGAACCAAATCAAGATGGCTGATGAAGACAACTAGTGACCTTCAGTCTCTGATGGATCTGGGAGATTTTCCTTGTAGCTAGGGGAACAAGTTGGTGGACTGTGATCTGGGACTTATCTAGACTGATCTGGTGTATATTCTTCACAGTTAGATGAACTGAGACAAAGAATAGAATATTCTATTGAAAAACACAAAATACTAATAGTGGATTTGAAACCTGACCCATGAGAGGATAGTCCAGTGTGTATGCACTGTACAAGTTCAGCACGTCATATCACCATTCACCACAACAATAATTTATTTTTTAAAATATATATAAACAGGTGTAGCTGTGTGATAAGAAGCTTCCTTCGCAACCACATGGTTCCTGGTTCAGTACTACTGCGTGGCACTTTCAGCAATTGTCAACTACTATAGCCTCGCACCGACCAAAGCTTTGTAAGTGGATTTGGTAAACGGAAATTGAAAGAAGTCCATTGCATATATATGAATGCGTGCGCGCGTGTGTACGCACGCATTTGTGAGTGTATTTGTGTCTATGTTTGTCATCCTACTACCGCTTGACAACCGGTGTTAATGTATCTAAATGCTCGTAACTCGGCAGTTCGTCAAAGAGAGATCGATTGAATAAGTACCAGGCTGAAAAAAAATCACTGGTGTCGATTCATTCGACGAAAATTATTTAAGGTGGTGCCCCAGCATGGCCACAGTCATTGACTGAAACAAGTAAGATATGTATATGTGTGTGTGTGTGTGTGTGTGTGTGTGTGTAACAATAATTCTTTTGACAATATGCACAAGGCCTGAAAATTCCGGAGAGTTTACACTGACCCCCAATATTTAGCCGGTACTTATTTTATTGACTCCGAAAGGAGGAAAAGTAAAGTCGACCTCGACGGAATTTGAACTCGTAACACAAAGCTCGGAAGATATACCACTAAATATTTTATCCGACTCGCTAACGTTTCTTATTTCTTTATTGCCCAAAAGGGGCTACACACAGAGGGGACAAACAAGGACAGACAAACGGATTAAGTCGATTACAACGATTACAACGCACTGGTGCGTAACTGGTACTAATTTAATCGACCTCGAAAGGCTAAAAAGCAAAGTCGACCTCGGCGGAATTTGAACTCAGAACGTAGCAGCAGACGAAATACCGCTAAACATCTCGCCCGGTGTGCTAACGTTTCTTACAGCTCGCCGCCCTCCCATCAGTATTTATAGAAAATTGTAAATATTAGATGTAAAATGAATTATCAAAAAACGGGAGAAGAGGCTTTTATAGAAAGGTGTTGGAGGAATTGGTTTGTTTCGTCTCCAGTAATATTTTGAAACTGCTATTTGCGCCAATGAAGCAAATTAGCATTTTCGCTTTTACTTGTTTTAGTCATTAGGCTGCGGTCATGCTGGAGCACCACCTTGATGTGTCCTTAGTCGAACGAATCGACGCTAGTACCTTTTTTAAAGCCTAGAACTTATCCTATTGATCTCTTGCAAAACTGCAACGTTACAGGGGTTTAAACAAACCAACACCGATTGTCAAGCAGTGCTGAGGAACAAACACCCCCTATGTGTGTCTGTGTGTGTGAATGTATGTGTATATCTACCGCGGGCTTCTTTCAGTTTCCGTCTACTAAATCCACCCACAAGGCTTTGGTCGCCCCAGTGCTATAGTAGAAGACACTTGCTCTCAAGGTGCCATGCAGTGGGACTGAACCCTGAACTATATGATTGGGAAGCAAACGTGTTACCACACAGCCACGTCTGCGCCTATTTTGTACAAGATTTCTTCATATACATTGATAGAATTAGTCTCATGAACTGAAATGAACTCTAATGGGATCAAGAAATCTTTAAAATATTCAGTTTAACGAAACCATTGAAAGCATTGAATTTTAAACTGGAATTATAATTTATATATTTTTTAAATACGATAGGATTTTCAAGACAGCAATAGGGAATGTCTAAGGATCACATATTTCATTTGTCAAGGTTGAACTGGATTTAATCCCGTGGTTCTCAACTGGGGTCCATATGACCCTCGCGGGTTACACATAAGATTTTTTTGTTAAAATTTCTGTGCAACAAACTGATTATACTTCTGCTATACACAAAATATTTTAACGATTTTTAAATAGAATTCCTAATAATATTTAATTATAAAAAATATAATAGAGTTTCTTTAAAATCGAGTGGTAATGAGGGTCCAACCGAACAAAATAGAAATCAAAGGGGTCCATAGGTAAAAAAAATAGCAGAGAACTGCTGGTCTAAATGATAACATAAGGGAAAGAAGGAGTTTCAAGATTCTTGTTACATGGCTCAGTTTGGCCACTGGAGACAAACTTTCATTCTTAAATACTAGATGTAATAGAATTGTTTGCCTTCGAGAATCTAGTATTTTGTGACACAAAACACTAGCAGGTAGAAAGGTAGAGTTACTGTAGCACTGTCGTTCTGAGTGAACCAAGGGTGGCACACTACGTGGACTTGTGCATGGATGGGATGATCTTGTCTTGAAAGTAAAAATGTCCAATATACCACACAGACACTAACACACTTGTACATGCTGAGACACATTGCAAAATAGCTGAGAGAATTGGTAGAGTGGAGGATAAAGATTTTGCGTTTGGTTGTTGCTTTAGGTTCTAAGATCAAACCATTCCTAGTCCCTCTACTAATCCTTTGATAGTCCCTTCCACACAATAAGCACCAATCGAGATATAAGTACTGGGGTCCATGTAAGCAACTTCTGGCTAAAGTTCCTTTGCTTTCAAAAGTTCAATTAAAATAGATTTTCCGTAAAATATTTGCTCTTATTATTGATAAGTTCATTTCTTGACAATGCGTTAGTTTTGCCATTGTCATCGAATTTATAGAGAAAGATTATTTTTCCAATTGTCCAAAGGACTTTGCAGTTGTTCATCGAACTGTTATCCTCTAGAAGTAGGAAGAAATTTTAAAGAGTAGTTTGTTTAACTAAAATATTTGATATTGGTCTTAAAATTTTGGCACAAGGTCAGTAAATTCGAGGGAAGGGTTCAGTCAGTTACATGGACCCCAGTACACAGTGGGTATTTATTTTATCAACTGCGAAAGGATGAAAGGGAAAGTCGGCCCCGGCGGCATTTGTATTCAGAATGTAAAGACG
Organism: Octopus maya; assembly: GCA_027122535.1. Lineage (NCBI taxonomy): Eukaryota > Metazoa > Mollusca > Cephalopoda > Octopoda > Octopodidae > Octopus > Octopus maya. The sequence goes on from JAOPJW010004870.1 coordinate 121,037,518, forward strand.
GACGAAATGCCGCTAAGTACTTTTTTCCGGCGTGTTAACGATTCTGCCCTTAACCAAAATATTAGGCTTTCTTTAAACTTAATATTGGTTTCGAGTAGGATGGATAAAAAATAAAATTGCCCCCAGTGGGAACTGAACTCAGAACGTAAAATGTCGAACGAAATACTCCATAGAAATGCTTTATAGGATTTGGTTTGTTCGTAGTAATTTCTTGAAATTACCATTTGTGTCAATAAGACAAATTAACATTTTATATAAAATATCTTCATATACACGTTCTTAGAACAAAATATATCAATGTTAATATTCATTATTATATATCTGTATGATTGAAAAAAGAATTGAAAATGAGAGGACTGATCATTGACAGAATTAATTTTAGGAAACAAACTAATCGTAAATATAATCGACAAGTCTTAAACCATTGAAATTTAATATTGAATCATAATTCATGCGCTTTTTAATTATGACTCATTACACTCATGACACTAATGCGTTGGATCATACTGATCTACGTTGATTATGGGCCTAGCAGACGGTTTCGAGATTCTTGCTGCAGACAAAATGTAGACATTGGGTCAATACTTAAATACTGAATGAAATAAGATTTTTATGTTTGCCTCCGAGAATCTAGTATTTTGTTTCACAAAACACTAGCTGGTAGAGAGGTAGAATTAGTATAGCACTGCCGTTATGAGTGAACCAAAAGTGGTGCACTGCAGAGGCTTGTGCATGGAGGAGAGTATCTGGTCTTAAAGATAAAAATGTACAATATATACACTCATACATACGTGCATACATACTCACATACATATTTATTAACATAAATCTGAAGATCAGCGAAAAAGAGAAGACCTACGTTGAACTATTGAAAAATCTGCAGTTACTCTATCCAGATTACAAATTAAGGTTTATACCTGTAATTATTGGGGCCCTGGGATGTGTAACACACTGCCTAAATACCCATCTTGAGAAATTAGGCTTATCAAAACCAGAAAGGAGAATGCTAATTCGAAGACTACAGATCCAATCCATCACTGGAACTGTAAAAATCTGTAAAACTTTCCAGAAGTTTATCATTTAAATATGTATGACCATGTCTAGATATGCAGCTATATATGGAAATATATATATACATGAGAATACATACATAAAAGAAAACATACAAATCTGCACATACTTACTTACATACATACATACGTACATAAATACATACATATATACATACATACATACATACCCTTTTGTTGTTGAAATTCCAATGAACGAGCCTTGGATCTCGGTTAGAAATCTTGAAATAAAACTGAACAATGACACATACATACATGCATGCTTGCAAGCACGCACACACACACACACACACACACACACACACACACACACACACACAGACACACACACAGACAGACACACACACGAACACGCACACAAACACGCACACACACGCACGCACAGATAGATAGATATAGGCAGATATTTATAATGGTATATATACATGTATATATGTATATATGCGCATTTATGTACATATACAGACATATGTGTGTATGTATGTGTGTGTGTGTGTTTGTTCGTGTCTATGTATGTGTATGTGTGTCTGTCTTTGTGTTTCGGATTGTCCTCCAACACCGCTTGACAACCGCTGTTTGTTTGTTTGCATTCCTGTGACATAGTAGTTCGTCAAAAGGGAACCGATAGAACTAGTGCCACACTTCAATTAACAAGTACGGTGTCGATCTGTTAGGCTTACACACTTCAAGTTGGTGCTCCAGCGTGTCCGCCGACCAATGGCTGAAAGAAGTATGAAAGAGAAAAATAAATGAAAGATTATATTTTGCATCTGTACATTTGGTTTGCACAGCAAAATACGTCTCTTCCACTCTACCGACTCAGTAGTCTTCGTTGACAGAAATTAAAGAATATATTGAGGGGAGCGAAAGT
>JAOPJW010004870.1:121148112-121158772 GCA_027122535.1 Octopus maya
CAATTTTTTGTTTTTGGTTTGGAACAACTAATATTAACCTAAACATGTATTTTATTTGTTTGTCTATGTGTATTTTATGCATACAAACATGGTACACATACATACATGCAAATACACACGTTTACATTAAGCTGACACTATCAAGAACTACAAATCATATTTAATAATATGGTATTTGGTGAGACAATGCTAACTCACAGATGTTTGTTAATTGGGTTTTTGTGTGTGTGTGTGTGTTGTGTTTTTGTAATATTACCAGATGGGCCTACTTTTTTGTGCCATTAAGACTATAGCAACAAGCATAGTCAGTTCAGCCCTAGTGCTACCTAGAAAGCCACATGTAGTACATACATGCATGAACACAACTATTGAGGCATGCTGCAATGCTGAATTATCTCACTTCATAATTATGCTCTGCATTTTTAACTCCACATAAATAATGGTGCATAATTTTAAAAAAGGCTTCCCAGTTTAGTGAGTACAAGTCACAAGAATGAGCATTTACCATGCTATGTTTTCTTTCAGTTTCTCTTTGAAACTGAACCAAAAACCCACTCATCGAGACTGGGTGTCTCATATTTCCCCAGGATTTACTTGGGTTATTCTCAACTGTCCCATATGTTTTTCATGTCTTATCTGCACTGTGCTTGTGTTATAGAAATTTTGATTCCACTCAGTTTGCACTGGACAAAGATGTTCCTAAACTTATTGCTGCGTGAAGTACCAGAGATTGTACAAGTAATACATATGAAAGCTACGAAAATCATTTGTTTTATGCCATGTCCTAGCTTTTTCTCTGTAAAGCAGTGTTGGAAATACAAGCACCTTGTAAACATCTAACTTGGTTTTAGCAACAGAAGCGAACTGAACTGCAGACAATAAGAGAGAGACTAAGCTAACACACTTTGTATGCCATGAGTGACTCTGCTGTTTTCAAGGATGACACTGCTGTTTATAACAAATCCTGTTAACAGAGTGAACTGTTTTCAGTAGTTTGTTAATTGATTTTACTTGTCTTTTTCTATTCTATAGATAAAATAGTTTTTTGTTGGAATAACTGCTTTTACCAGTGGATATCTTTCATACTACTCACCTTTGAAGTAGAACTGCTCAGAATTGTTATTTCTATTGTTTAATCACAAATTTTCCCTGATAGAGCAGACCTGTGATCTAAAACATTCCAGCCATGACCATTCCCTCTTGTTTTTAAGGTTAGTGTATTCAGTCACATTGTCTAATGTGTACTTCCTTTTTTCAAGGCACTAGGATGTAATTTGAGAGATTTGGCTGCTATTTCAAGCAAGTTGAGCTTGTCCGTTATGGTGGATACTAAATACCTGGTAACTTCTGAAGAGTCCAGGATACAAATAGAGATTTTGATTGAGGGTGGTTTATAATCTGCTTCACCTTGTTTTTCTGAGGCTGATGGTGTAGAAAAACACCAAGTTGTTGAATATGTTTATAACAGTGATTTATTTTTCTTAAGTTGTTATTGCTGATATTGTTACATGACCATAGTTAAATATGATCAAACAGAATTATTGCATACAATAACTAATAAATAAGTAACAATCTGTGGCCCCAGTTCACTAGATATGCTGTGCTTTTGATTGGTTGATGGACACCACTGCACATTTCATCATACAGTAGTTGATCATATGAGGGTAAAGTTTGGTAATCATAGCATTTTCCATAATGTATCATATGGTAGTCAAGTTAGCAAGGCTGGATTAAGCTATTATGGGCTTTGTAGCACATGTTATAAAGAGTAAAATATAAATCTTTTTCACTCATATAGTAACTTACAATTTAAAAGCTACATTTTCTAGACTTTGTTAATGATACTGGAAATCTCTATATCACATAAAAATTAATATTCATTGCTTATTACAGTGCAGTGTGGAGTTGTTCAATCAGCTTTTGTCCATGGAACACATTAATTCATTTTTAATCTTTCTCAGTTTTGAACATAAGTATTCTCCACTGCAGTTGGTAACATTTGGAAAACAAGTTTCAAAAAGTTATCAAATATCTAGTAGGAAAGCTCTAAGCTCTTGTTTTGCACTAATATGAGAAACAAAATCAGTTTTAAACACTTTAGTAAACTTTTGAAATTCTTCCCCAAGACTCTCTACTTGATATGAGTTGACAAGATTCGATGGTCCCTATACAATCTGTTCAGGTGTAAATGATGACTGTAATTGCTGAAGAAAGCTAACTACACCATTCATCTTTTGATATGCTTTCAAAGTGTTTTGACAGTGCAGAAAGCAAGATATCAAATGGTATTGAACAAGAAGCCAAGTATTTTTCTGAGCGTGGGGATTATTAGTAACAGACATGAAGGGAATGTAAGCAAAATTGCAAGTAGGAAGATTTCAAAGGTTCCAACACTCTTGATCTACATGCTGAATCACAAATCTAGCCCTGACAGCAAAATATAGCATATAGCCAAAGCCAGCTAGTATGCATATCTGAATATATCAGGAGTAAAATCCAGCTATACACAATAATGCTTACTTTTCTTCTGTTCACAGATAATGTGACTAAGTAAGATAAATCCAATCAGTTTGGTGAATTCCTCAGTTTTATGATAATTATGATTTATGTCCTTTATGTTTGCATGAGTTTATATGTTCTACCAGAAAAGGGTAAAACTTGATCAGTAGTTCTGACAATCCAAAGTAATTTCCATGTTGAAGAAAGTCAATAGTTTCGTTACTACTATGAAATGAAAGGACTTGTTCTGCTTATAATTTTACAGTTTCAGTAATTTGATCTAGAAGTGTAAGTCAGTACTTTTGTTTAATCCCTTGTCTCTTTCACAAGCTGGGAAGTAACATGTTCAGCTTTGTTCTCATGCATCAACAGTGAAATTAAATCTTGTTTATATGAAGACTTCCTTCACTTCAGTCTAATAGATTGCTTATATTTTCCCACTCATTAAACTGCTTTCCACTAAACTGAAATCATAAAACTGCATGGAAAACAGAACAGGCTTCCTTTCTGGACAGCATAACCAATTTCTTGCATGCTTCTTGTTTAATGGTTTATGGAGATGTACAAAATAAACTTCTGACTGTGCCAAGGTTTCTTTTCATTGTTATACTATTATATGGATTTTGAAAATGTCATTTTTGTTGACATTCATCTCTTCCCTTGGTTAGCTAATATTCTTGATCACAATCATCTACTTTGTTTGCCCATTCACCAATATTGTAGAATACTTTTCACTTGTTTCACATTCAATGGATGCTGCCTGTTACTGTCTGTCTTCTGCTGCTCTACTTCTAATTGTTCTTATATTCCTGACTAGCTCCATCATCATCTCTATGAACATGAAGTATTCTGTGAACTCGTGTGGTTTTTTATATAGACTGATCTCTTATTTCTTTTTCTTCCTTCACTTTGTTTTGTGCATTTCCAGAAACATAATAATGTTCAATGTCTCTGTTGCTATTGCAATGGGAAAATGTCAATAAATTTAAAAACAAGTAGATTATGTAAATAAACATACAAACTGCACCAGTAAGCACCAAAGTAGAGTGCTATAAGGTAGCAGTTTCAAAGCGTAGAGTGGCATAAGGTAGCAATTTCAGAGTGTAGTATATTATATGGATTGTGGGGAAATAGAGTCCAGTCTGATTTTGGAACAAAAATTCAATAAAAGTAGCAGCAAAGAAAAATAATAATAATAAACAAATTCTTCAGTGAAGTTCAAGGAAAATGCAGATCAAGTTAATTAATTGAACGGTTGGTCTTTTAGCCTGTTTTGCTTGCAAGTAGAATAGGTTGAATGCTTGCAGTACTAAGTTCTTAGATAAAGAAACAAGAGAGAATATAAACATGACTAACTTATCCAATAATAAGCAAAAAAAAGTTTGCAATAACTGCTATTACAAAGTATTTATAACATCTTGTGGGCCAAACTTCAAAAGACTGAGTGAAGGAGCTATTTTGATTACCAAGCTAATTCTGAGTGGCAATTCTCATATGGAACTTTCAAAACTAAGTAATGTTGCAAAATTTGTGTCATACCATTTTGGGTTTACTTCTTTAAAAAGTTTAGTTACACTTTATTTATATCTGAACCAATACAAAGCCGTTTTATTGAACTAAAATTATTTTAATGGATCCAACTGCATATTTGAAGAACTAATGCATATAGATCAGCAAACACAATAGATAAAGTTGAAGTAATTAAAATGAATATAAGAGTTCTAGGATTTATTTTATCAAAAGCTTGATATATACCTTCTAGTTAATGTGTTCGAGCAATTTAGAAGGTTAACCTTAGAATATGATAGCTTAGACATGTTAAATTATGTTAGTATTCCCTCATCATGTGTTCCATCCTTAGGAACACTCATCCATTAACAATTCAGAAATTTATTACATATTTGAACAGGCAATCCAAAGTGGAATGACCTTAATTAACGATCATTTATTATCTGTAAACACTGATATATCATAGACCTACTTTCCTTCCCTACTGATGAATTCTCTTATGTTTGTTAACATTAACAACCTTCATTGCAATACCTTTAAAACAAATCACTGTGGAAAATTTAGATAGGTAAATCCTTCCTCTATAGATTATGATTTTATTTTAGGCCAAACCTAAAAGATATGAAGCTTAAATGTTGCAACATTATGCAAATTCACTAACAAATGTATAAGTTAAATATTCTCACCTGATTTTAAACTCTAATATGTAGATTTGTGTTATTAGCATCAGTTTAATGTTGAGCTGTACATAATAAAATGTTCCTTGCTTGTTTAAAAATCTCAATTTGATTTCATGGGAATAGTTAACATTTCACTGTCTACAAGAAGCAATAATCTGATTCGACTGACTATATTTATGAGATAAATGATAATTAAGCTCAAGTATTGTATGTTGAGTTTAATGCATTGAATCAGAGAAAAAGAAATCTGTTAATAAGCTTCCAATGAAAGCCCACTATCCTTTTCATTTCTTTGTAATTTGTTTAATTTAAAGTATTTTTGATCTTTGAAGTATTCAAAGTATTAGATCACCCTTAAATACCCAGTCTTTCATAAAGCATAGAGTATTATAATGATCATGTGCTAAATTAAGATTGCTAGTTCACAGAAATTTAACATGGAGCCAGTCTTGTTACTCGATTAATCCAGCTCTGCAGATCAGGGTCCCACCTAAATGTTAGTCTTCTTTTTCACAGCAAAATACTTTTCATTTTTTAAATTTTTATTTGTTCGTTTTTGGATTGTAAAACAGTAGAATCAGAGGGAACTAGTTAAATACTGTAGACTAACAAGTTAAAGTTGGTTGATGAATACTGTTGATTCTTGGAGATTTATTATGAGTGGTTGATCCTCCTCAAAGTTTGGTCCTTGTACATACTTTAGTGTGGATATAGCTATTGTGCTGGTGTGGATCAAATGGAAAAGTTATTATTGGAGGAACAATTTTATAGAATTCTAAAGAATTATTGATGTGTCTCCTTGATTTTTGGTGGTCAAATAAGTAATTATTGGAACTCTAAGGGTTACAGTTGAATAACTAATTACTGAAACTATAAGGGTTACAGCCATTGGCTACATTACCCTCTTCTCTAAGTGGTACTTAATATCAATTTTCATTTTTCCCTCTCTAAAACCCTTTTTAGCAAATAGTACCAGATATTGGTTGATGCCCCACCCCACCTCTTTCAAGATGCCAAATGTAATATACAACAAAAATCAAAGGTCTATGCCCTACAGAATGGAATGTCATAGAGTTCTCTCCTATCACCAACTTCTTAAACTTATACATGCAGAAACTGCCCCAATGTTCACATTACAGCTCCACTCATTCACAATTCATCAGAAATAGCTCACTAATTTGAATCTTAGTTTCACAACTACAATGTAATAGTAATACTAAACAATTCCTCTCTACTACACATACCAGTAACACTGAAGAGCATTGTTTTATACCTCACATTGTATTCTATAAAATATATCCTACACCCAATGATATAAGATTTGTGTGCTTGTGTGTTAACTTACACAAATGTTTATGTGTGAGTACACTTTGTATATAATATTTCAAACTACCTATTTATTAAATTCAAATTCTAATGACATATTTTATTTTTCAAAATATTTAAAAATTGTGCTGTTGTTCTGACTCTATTGAAAAAAAAAACATTAATTTTTTAAATTTCATTTCATATTTGTTTTTATTTCATATTTTGTAATGTTTTACTGTTGATAATATATTTTTCTTATTTTATTTTTGTTAATCTTTTATTGATCCAATTTCTTCCAAATCATCTAATGGTATGCTTTCCTATTTGAACAGTGGCATAATAACCTGTAGAGTATGCAAGGGCTGTAGACACTGCCTTTCTTCTTTGGTCTAAGACTTCAAAAATCTGGAAATTAAATTATTCTTCATCTTAATAACAAATAAGTCCTAATAATAAATAATTCAGTTAAGTAATATCATCCATATTCATGACATAAATATCAAGATCTTTTCTATCACAGCCTTCTAAAGTATTACATAGAGCAATGAATGCAACTTACTGTGGAATCATTTGATTTTCATATACAATGACCAGATATTTGGATTCTGTTGCACGAAGATCCCTAATTAGAAGTTGTTTTTCAAACATATTTATAGTATTTATTCTTCTGATGCAGATAAGCAGTTAGCATTTGGTGATGAATATATTTAGCTTTATTTCAATAAAGTTGAAACATATCTTAGTCTCTGCCTACAATGTGATAAAGGAATAATGGAAGAAAAAAATCAGTTTTAATCATAGTGACATACTGGATAATTTGGCTGTGTTAAGTTGGATAAAAATCTTGATATTCTCTATGGAAGTTTAATGACGATGGTTCTTGTTTATGAATTATCTTAACATTCTCAGATAAAGAAGAAAAAAACATTGTTATATAACATTAAAATTAATCTATGATTGAAATTAATCCACACCTTTAATTATGCTGAATCAATAGATTCAAGCTATGATTCTGTTGATATTATAGTGAATATTATTTTTTAAGGAACTTATAAATTGTCTCTTATTATTTGGATGAAACATGAGACTTAGATTAAATACTGAAATACAGAGTAGTAAGACCAACTCAGTTGAGATTTAGATGTATAGAATTAGCTTACTTCTAAAGAATTGATGAAGATGTCATTATTTTGTGTCTGAATAAAACAACGAAATTTCCAAAGGTTATGTATAACCTTCTATAACAATGACTACTTAAAAAGGAATTGTATGTAACAAATTGGAACATTACTTGGTAGGCACAAATATTAATTTCAAATTTTAATCAAAATGCCAAAATTTGCAGAGAGATTTTGTTGATTTAGTCAATCATGGTACTTGACTGGAATTTATTTTACTGCTCCAGAAAGGAAGAAAGGCAATATCAACAATGGTGGTATTTGAACTTGGATTTGAACATAACTAAATACCACAAGGTATCTAGTCAGATGCTTTATTACATCTACCACTCACACCCTGAATAGCAGCAAATATTGCATTAAGGTCAAGTTAATTATGACACAAAGCATGAAAATATGTTTTGCAAGTGATAAAGCATAGATAGTGTTAATATTTCAAATTATTTGACTACACATGACAGTGATATCTCAATGAATAACAAATATTTAATATCATTTTGTGATCATTTTCCAATTAAGACACATTCCTTCTGTGTTGATGTAAAAATGCCAAAAGTATTCTTACCAAATGTAGTTATTTTGTGTAAGTAGTTAACTAACTAAACTATCGCCTGGTACTATTTCAAGATACGATATTTGTCATTTCACTAGATACTCGAAGGTTTTCCAACAGTTTACATAAACTGAACAATATTTAGATCGAGATTAAAAATTCTAAATTAAATATGATGTTATTCTGACATTTCAAGGATTACAACTCACTGGCAGCATTGCTATACTTTTTTTTTTTTCAAATTCTACTTTTGTAATAAAAATATTTTAAAAAATCACATACATTTGATTGTCAAATAATATCAGATCAAATATGTCGAATGTTATTTTGTTCTATTGAACTCAATATAGAGAAAAGGCAGGAATTATTTTCTCTAATTTCGGCAACATTCCAAGTAAACTTTTGATTAAAGAAAGAAAATCTCAGATAGGTGTATCAACAGGCCATGGCAAGGTTAGTAGCACCTCCAGGTACTATAATCCTCCTAATATAATGTCACGATCTTTCTCATGAGTATGGCAACTGAAAATAAAACACATAAACGTTTGAAGTTTGTTGGGATGTTTCAGTGAAAATATCTAAAAAAAATTGTAACACAACACAACACTTAAATGAATATTTAAAACTGTTTGCATTCCAGCAGCAATCATTGTAAATGGAAGATCAGTGACAAATGTTCCAAATAAACATTTTATTGAACACAATATAATTTTCTTCTTCATTGCTAATGTCATCCACCTAACTTTATGTGTATGTATGTGCGTGTATATATATATTATTTTAGTGTGAGAAAGGTTGGTGGGGGCGGGGTACAGTGCTCATAAACTTTGCAGGATCTCCCAGTCCTATAACAAAACTAAATAAATCCATCTAATAAAGAGCATGTTTGTGCATGTTAATGGCTCTGAAGAGTAACTTTGTCTTTGGTACGCAGTTTTGTCTGTTATAGATATGGGGTCACCATGAGAGATGATCTGAGATTGCATAGGCCTTATATTTGTAAATCTATGAAAATTTTGAAAACTGTTCCAAAGTTGAGAATGTAGAATTCAGCTACACTTAAACCCCATTGCTTCAAAAAATTCTCAAATTCCTGCAAATAGAATGAACACTCGATTTTTCATAGAATATTTTCCCTCAAAAGTTCTGGACACAGCAACATCTCAAGAGGCATTAAGATAACTTTAAGCACACTTTTTCTTTGTCATAAATCAAATAGTTTATAGAATGTTTCTGAGTGTGTGTATAAGGTTAAAGAATTTTTTTTTTTCTTTCAGACTTTTTAAAATTATTTTCAAGTCAAATAAATTGAGCAAAATATAAACAATAAAATGAAAACCCTACTCTACCTTTTAGCTGCATAGGGTTCTTATGAATTCATACTATGTTAATTTTGAGAATTCATTGAAGTTTCTTTGGCAGTTTCTTTTTCACATCAGATTTGATGCTAATCCTTTGCAATAACTGTCTTGATGGGACTTCAGTTGTCAGAATACAAGCAACAACAAAGAACATGTGGAACCATTTAATCCCAACACATATTTTCCTCTCATCCCTCTCTGTCAAAGAGTGTAGGCTCAAATCTTCAAAGACTTTGCCATTTTTCTCCACACATCTAATACACCTGCTTATTGTTCCTTCACCTGTCTGTCTTTTATTTTCTGTACCTTTGAACCATATACTGGAACCTTAAGTGGAAAAGGGATCTACTGTTACAAATGTAGGCTATAGTGAATTGCTAGCCAATAAACTAAAACCAGCAATTTGTGCCAAGGTCTATTGTCAAATCAAGTGTTATTATTGCACACCCACATATGGCCACTCACACTATCAAAACCAATGGAAAACTAGCTTTTGAGTTGCTGGAACATCCTGCATACAGTCCAGATCTTGCTCCTTCCAACTATTGGCTCTTTGGATGGCTCAAACACCCTTTACAAGGTTGTCAATTTGCTACCGACGAAGAACAGGAAGTAATGCATAAATGGCTGCATGACCAACTGGAAACCTTTTTCTCCAATGAAGCAAGCTAGTGAACACTATGTCAACAAATGATGTAATTGTTCTACCTCTGCTTTTGTTTTAATAAATTACAGAAACAATAGTTCATTTAATTTTTGACTTACATTCGAATTTTAGAATGATATTGTAGGGCATGTGTGAGTGGCCAGATCCGACCAGTTTGAACATAAAACAGGTAGAATATTTTGGCCAGGTATCACCAGTTTAAATGCTAAATGGTTAAACATACTTTTTCCTTTTCATTTATTTATTTTGAGTTGAAGTTACATTTAAATTTTGTACTATGCTAACAGGCTGCATCGTATTTTAAGTCTTCAAAATCAAAGTTGTAGAAATATCTTAAAGCAGCTGTAACAACTGGAGTTTGTGGGTTGGCTATGCAAGGTGTTGTATGGAGTGGTTCACTGAGCAGAAATGTCTCGTAAGTACTTGGTAAATTGGTCCACTAAATTAGAAATAGTTTGAAATTGAAATCGAGTGAAATTTGACGACTGCCAACGTCGTCTCCCTCATTGGACATGAAACTCAGCTTGCGAAGACTTATTGGGGCAAACGAAATCAAGATGGCACCTGTGCCTAGCGTCGCCTTTCTGACACTTGTGCCCGCAGCATGTGTAAGGACCTTAGAGTGAGATCGTTGCCAGTGCCCCTGGACTGGCTCTTGTGCGGGTTGCACATAAAATACACCATTTTGAGCGTAGCCATTGCCAGTACCGCCTGACTGGCCTTCGTAGGATTTTCGAGCGAGATCATTGCCAGTGCCTCTGGACTGGCTCTTGTGTGGGTGGCACATAAAAGACACCATTTCGAGCGTGGCCGTTGCCAGTACTGCCAGACTGGCCTTCATGCGGGTGACACGTAAAAGCACCCACTACACTCTCTGAGTGGTTGGCATTAGGAAGGGCATCCAG
>JAOPJW010004870.1:121203309-121214789 GCA_027122535.1 Octopus maya
GTTAACAGCACTTTATGGAAACATAGAATCAGATGACATCATACACCCTCATTGCATCCCATTAACACCTTGTTACCAGCATTCCCTACAATGGCATCAGACAGCAAAAAATACCCTTCTTCTGCCTATCAGAGCTTTGATAATTACATCCCAGTATGTATTAACATCAATCACTGTAACTGCTTCCATTTGATATCTTGTTAACAGCATCATAGTGTCAAACAGCATTAAACACCTTTATCTCACCTATCAGTGTTCTGTTACAAACATCCCTGTATCAGTCATAATCAAACACTGTCGCTGCATACTGTTGACATATGGCTAACATAATGCACTGTTCACACCGTGCACTTGTAACATGTCACACTGTTATCATGATACACTAGTAACATACAGTTAACAAAATGTTCTGCTAGCACAACCCTGTTAACACATTCTTAACACAACAAATTGCTAGCATAACAGACTTTTATCATGACACAAGAAATATTTGAACTTTGTTTGCAGCAAGACACAACTGCAGACATATGTTTCGAACCACTTGATTACATCAGTAAAGTACACAGAGAACAAACATGTAAGATCAGTAAATAAACCTTTATATTTAGAAAACGAATTACATATATTTTTTGCCAAGGATATTTTGAATAATTAAAAATGGAAACAGCTAAAGGAAATTATTTAAAGGGGCCAATGACATGAATATAGATAATTTAGTTAAAAAGAGGTGTACTACATGTCATTCATGAAAATAAGTTTTTAAAATTTCCCTCAACGGAAAATCTTTCACTCTATTTCCTTCACTCTAAACCATATACTCTCTACACTTTTACAAATCGACTCCAGGACTTATTCTTTGGAAGCCTAGTACTTATTCTATCGGTCTCTTTTGCCAAACCACTAAGTTATGGGGACATAACCACACCAGCATCGGTTGTCAAGCGATGGTGGGGGGAAAACACAGACACACAAACATATACACACACATACATATACATAGATATATATGACAGTCTTCTTTCAGTTTCTGTCTACCAAATCCACTCACAAAGCTTTGATCGGCCTGAGGCTATAGTAGAAGACACTTGCCCAAGGTGCCACGCAAGACTTTGGTGGAAAACATTGGAAAAATCCCCAAATCAAAATGGAGAAATTCCAACTTATGTTGGCCATCGGATCTGAAACCCCATTTTCCAGAAACTCCTCTTGCCTGTCCCTTCCAAAAACTTTGCTTACAAATTTCTTTGTAATTGTAATCTACACTGTTTGAAAAGTATTTGTATAAAATTTCATTAAAAAATACCTATTCTCCAGAAAGTTATGAGGCGGGTGGGGAAAATGCTGGGTCCTGTGAATTTCCCGAAACTCCTTTCCCCAACCCCTTGGAAAATTTTTTGCCAACAAGTCTTTACATAAGTGATTCTTGGATATGTTTTGTGGATATGTGTGTGAGGAAAGTCACTTTCTTTCATAGATGTGTGTGTGGGGGGGGGGATGGTGTTTGTATGTGTCTGTGTGTCACACACAGTAAAATCAATGGTAACACCTTTCTCGCTCACCTGTGATTACTTTCTTGTAATGAATGTTGGCCTCACCAAACATCGGTGCCACTTGTTGTTGAAATAACTTCAATGCTTTACCGGGGCCACTAAAAGGGTTGATGAGGACCAATATTTTCCTGGCGTCGTCCTCTGGAATGTTTTCAATTCCTGTGAAAATAGGAAACAAAAAAAAACAAAGATCAAGAAAAGTTTATTTTAATTTATTTTAATTTAATTTACAATTTGTTTTCAAATTGGTTAACAAATAAGAGTGTGGTTCACAACCAAGAACAAAGATTTTGTGACAGTTTTGCAGACATTTGCTAAATTCACTTTCACTAATTACAGATGCACCTTGCAAAGTTGTATCTTTATGTAAATACCCAGTGCAGGTATAAAAAGGACCAAAAATATACCGTAAACAGTATTCTTCAAAGATATCTGGCTGTTGCTTACAAACAATATTCATAGTACAACAAGCAACACGCAAGTATTGTTGTGACATCTCCATATCATTGCATTTAAGTAATGCATTTACTTGAGGCAGTATTAAATTATAATAATTATCAACTTTTTCATTCAAAGAAATGTTAGCAATCACTTTTGAAATTCCATCACATATTTTATTTTCATCAATTGGGTTTTTGGAATCTGAGATTGATGCATCAAGCATACCTTGAACAATATACAGCACTCCATTAGGTTTAAGAAGAATTTTTGTTAAATTCAAACTGCAAGCATTTTTTAGCCACTGAGGAGCCGGTGAAAACTTAGAAGGGGAAAATTTTATATCGGAATTTTTCTCATTTAGTTTTTTAAGAAGTTTTGGTGCTGGGACACCCTGCAAAAATACAAGTTCCCTAACCAAAGATGGTTGATAAGACCCACTGATCAGTTTTTCAAGAAACTTTTGACAAAATGTGATGTCTTCGACAGTAACAAGAACATGGCTTGTAACATTTCCCCGACTCGTCTCCATTGGATTACACGATCTAGAAGAACTTGGATTGTTTGTAATTTCAGGTGTCGTTTTCGAAGGAAAAACATCACAGTAATTCATATTTCCAGACATCAAACTTTCAATTAAATAGTTAGAAGATAATTTTCTCAAATCGATATTGTTTTCCGCTTCAGTCGGAGAGGGCTTTTGTGAAGGATATTTTTTAACTCCATAGCACAACTGGAATATCACAGCAAGACAATCTCCTAAATGACGTGACAAGAGTTGA
The DNA here is from genome assembly GCA_027122535.1 of Octopus maya. NCBI lineage: Eukaryota > Metazoa > Mollusca > Cephalopoda > Octopoda > Octopodidae > Octopus > Octopus maya. The sequence goes on from JAOPJW010004870.1 coordinate 121,206,080, forward strand.
CTACCCAGCGACGTTCGGTTGAGACAAACTGAAAATAGGCGAGCAACTTGTAATAATCTAAACTGTCTTTCTAGTATTGATTTAGCCTCCGGCTTACAAGATAACAACAACGAACCATAATCGGATCTTTGCTGTAGCGGAATGCCAACACCTTTAGCAAAATAAGGATAAACTCCGAGATAAATGATGAACTGTATAGTACTACTGAACACTTTCTGTTGCATGATGCTCAGTATATCAGAAGGAGCAGCATCTTTGCTATTTAACTTTTCTACTCTATCATTTCGAGAGAGATCCTGAAGAATTATTAATAAAGCTTCGTTGAGAATAAGGCAGGTAGATGCAAATTTCCATTTTAGACTAGATTCAGAAGAGAAATAATGCGCTTGTCTCCTGGTATAGAATGAATTCAAACTTTGGAATTTGGCATCTTTACAGAGTTTGTCGCAATAATCTTCAAAACTATTTTGAAGTAGGAAATCCAGCTCATCAAAATTTGATGACTCTTTATTCAAGCTCTCCCACTTGCCAGGAGAAACCAAAATTTCCATTGCTTCTATAGTTATCGCCAGTTGAGATTCCATGATGTAAATGAATTAATGAGAATACAATGGCAAAAACGTTTCGGTGAATTAGCAGACACAAAACAAATAACAATCAACCGCCATGCTAACTAAATATGCAGCATTATGGTTTCCTTTCACTGAAGAGTGTAAAGAGAGGGAGAGGAGAAAAGTATGGCGAAATAAAAGAGATGGAAAGAAAATAGACTAAAAGAAGAATGATTAAAATAGAGAGGTTAAGAGTTATGCAGAGCGTTTAGCAGAAATTACAAGGATGAAAGTGAAAATGACAGCCACTGATGTCTCAAATGATTATTTTAATGAAGTAAGGTGCAAGATATCAGAGTGACTTCCCTTGAGTATGACTCTTTCTAATGGATGTCTATTGCTCACTTCTCGTCTGAATCCCTGAATTAAATTGCGATTCAAAACTTTACCTTAATTTAGGAAATGGATGGGACATTACAAGTCAAGAAACATCATCACAAAAGCACTTCCAGGAGTAGTCATCGGCATAAAAGTAAAAAGAAACACAAATCGTAAGAAAATCTTTTCTATTTTTATTTCTCGTTTGTTTTTTCAGAGTAAATCCAACCAAAGGGGGAGCTTACTGTATGACAAATGTTAGTCTCCCTTCCTTTTCTACTCTAGACACATGGCTCGAAATTTTGGGGAGAGGGGACTAGTCGATTAGATTGACCTCAGTACGCAACTGGTACTTAATTTAACAACCGCGAAAGAATGAAAGGCAAAGTCGACCTCGGCGGAATTTTAACTCAGAACATGAAGACGGACGAAACGGCGCTGAGCATTTCGCCTGGCATGCTAACGTTTCTGCCAGCTAGTCTCCCTTTCGTGTATACATTCATGTTGAAGTAAACCCCTGGGAAAATTTCTCTAGTCAGAAAATCTTGTTATATTTAAAATAATGTCTTTTGAACCTGTGTTTTACATTCATCAACTCTTACAGTGTTACATATTTGATCCTTAGAACATCAGCTAACTCTTAAATACAGCTGCGTTTAATTTTTACTCACAAAATAGCTAATCTAATTATGACATGTCCAGTACATTATTTTAGCCTTATATTCGAATGTTTTGTAAGGTACGTCTAACATCAGAGACCTGAATGCACTGGTTAATGGTTCTTAATCACATGTGTATTGAACTGTTTACTTGGTTTACACACACACACACTGACTTTATCGAACGAATTATGGAGCCTCTGCTCGGTCTCTCGGCCTGTTAGAAATAGTAGCCAGAGCTTCAAATCGCACCCTACTGCCTTAAAAAGATAAAAAGTGGGCAACGTGGTCACAAATATATAAAAAGATAGGATGGTCAAAACTGGAATGTTCGACCAGTGTTAACTAGTGGCTAAATGTCAAAAATAACATTTGTCTTCGTAGAAATAAAACATTGTTTAGATGAATTATCTTTAACTTCCGGAAAGCTATCCACAATGCTATTGGGAAAAGATAACAAAGTTCATTTTTATGCATTCCAACCTTCATTTCCTTTCATTTTCAAGCCTGCATTTGCACATCCTTAAAGATTTTGATGAATCAAAACAGCTCTTTCAGACTGGTGAAATCGCTGTGATTGCGCTATCTTCGCTTTGATTCAAATTTTGTCAACAAATTAGTCGGTAATTTCCGTGAGCACCGGTTGTCTTGTTAACTTTCAGTTGACATATCGAAGTGGAAAGAGAAAGCTAATGGGTTGTACGTGCTTGCTCCTCGGTGTGTGTGTGCGCTTCTGATTTTATGTATTTATGTGTTGTGCAATGTAGATATAACGAAATTACGCCAACAATGTCGCATTTTAAACTTGAAGAAAAAAAGCCTTGCATATTTGTTCTAACCTGCTTCCTTTGTGAATGTAAAATCCGTAAATTTCCAAGTAGAAAACGAAAACGCCGTATCAGTTATAGTAGTCCATGTGTTTTTTTTTCCCCACAGCATGCATGGCACATCAGATGCACTATTTTCTACGTATCTATTGGAGTTTAGTTGGCAATGATACAACAGAAATAATGCTTTTATGAATTTCATAAAATGCATTAAGCAGCATTATACTGTTTAATTTACAACTTCAAAAATGTTTTTTATGAATTTCATAAAATGTGTTGTATAGTCCCATAGATCTTTAATTTAGCTTTAGAATTAATAAAAAATCAATGTCATTTATTTTTCTTTCTTCCTTTTCTCCATGCATGTTATAATATTTCGGCTCTTTAGTGGTTAAAAAAGAACAAAAAAAAAAAAAACATGGACTACTGTAACTGATATGGCGTTTTCAGTGTTCTTGTTTTCTATTTGGAAATTTACGGATTTTATATACTCACATGAAGCAGGTAAGAACAAATATGCAAGTCTTTTTTTATTTTATAAACACCAAAAGGATGAAAGGCAAAGTCGACCTTGGCTATCTGAAGAATATTGATAAGGAAAAGTACTTAGCTGAAATGCTAGAGAAAGACAGGTGTGACAAGTGAGTTTGAATGAAGGGAACATGCAAGTAGCTAGAGAAGCAGAGACTATTTTAGTAGCCGTAGAGGAAACAAATGAAAGAAACAATACATCCGTAAGCAAATGATCGTAATTGTTGAGGGAATGTTTACCAATTAGTAGAATAAGTTTTTAGATGGAGTTTGTATGTGTAGCAGCAGCACCATCATCAGAATATAGAGGTGTGAGTCGCACTTGAACTTTGTTGAGTATTAGTAATTCATTAAGGATGAAGAGTTTTCCGGTTCAGAAGAGGATTCCTAGTCTTTGGGACGTTGCAGGTTTGGTAGTTGTATGTATGTGGGGGTTACATTAAGAAATATTCAGAAATTGTGAGGCCAAGCATTTATAGTTAAAAAATTTGAGAATCTTAATTGTTTGTTGTTCATGTGTTGGGAGTGAGGTTACAATGTGATATTGTTTTGTTAATATTTATAGTGACTATGTACTGATACTAAAAACTAAGTATGTGCCCATTGGAAGAGCGACAACTGTAGAAACCAGGTAGGGTTGAAGAATGTATGTAATGTTGTTGAAAAAGGGGGATAACCAATGAGATATATGAGTTGAGATGACTGATAGTGTAGAAGAGGTGAATGGTAAAGAACAGCTGAATTGTCATAAAGGTACAGAAGGATGAGATGGGGCGAGAGAGAGAGATGACATGTAGTTGGATAGGTTGTAAGAATGTAGGGGAAAGGTAAGCATCAAGAATGAGGAAAGGGAAAAATAATTTGATGGCTCAGCCAGGTGTAAAATGTAGGTGGAGGTGGCATTGTTAAAAAAAATGGATGGATATCAAGTGGAATGGTTCCAAGTATTGAGAAAAGATAATTGATATCAAGAAAAAGTTAGTGGAGCTTACAATTTTGCTCACATTTAATTACAGTAGCAGAATACTGAAGTTAGAGAGTAGTGTAGATGTCTTGAGAAAGAAACTGGGTGAAGGGTTCCAATGGTGCATGCCTTTACCCACATTATATTATTGGAATCTCTGTTTTCTTGAGATGGGCAAGTCTTCTTTAGAACTTCTTTGTCATCTCCTCTGTGAAGGTCAAGGATCTGAGATATACTGTCACCACTTCACCCCATGTCTTCCTTGGTCTGCCACTTCTGTGAGCTCCATCTACATTAAGTGATTAGAAGTTCTTTATACAGCTGTCTTCATCCACATAAATCATATGTCCATATTAGCACATTTTGTTTCTTGCACATTACATCTGATTCCTTTTATGTCCAATTTTTCTCTCAACACATTTGTTCTTTATCACTCATGCACACTTACATTGCACATCCAATGAAAAGTGCTAGGTTCATTTCTTTCTAGTTTTCTCAAGTTTTCTGGATTCAAAGCCTATGTCACACTGCCATGCAGCATTACAGTTCTAGCATAAGCATCATACAACCTGTCCTTCACTATGAGGGAAAGATCTTTGTTGCTCGCAATGGTAATAGCTACCTAAAATTTTCCAGCCTTTTTTTACTCTGGCTGCAATACCTTTAGAGGATCCACCTCCCATACTAATTAAATCTCCCAGACCTCCATTACATCTGTCACATATAAATCTTATTTCCTCTATTAGTCTACTTGTGATTCCGCTATATCTCTTGTGTATCCATAGCTTACAAGGGATACAGCATATGAAATTTATACCTACACCTTTTCTGCATATGGAGCAAGGCCATTCTGTTGATGATACCAGGGTCCTGTCTTCTTTCCTACTAAGTAAAATCTTAGTTTTTGTGAAGTTTACCTCAAGTTCTCTCAGTTACAGGTTTAGCTTCTATGCCTTGGATTTCGTCTGTAATTCCCCTATAGATTCAGCTATGAGAACTAGGTTATCAGCATATACGAGTCTCAAACACCTCTGTAGTTGTTCTTTAGGACTATGAAGAATAAGAGAGGACCGAGGTCTGAACCTTGATGAACTTTTACCTTCACACTAAATTCATCACTGAAATCGTTATTGACTCTCATTTTGCTTACTGTATTTTTGTGCATGGCTTGTACAGCCCTCACAAGCCATTCAGAGTTTTCTCTGTATCAATTTTTATTTAGATTGTTGCTCTCCTAGATAGATTGCTGTGCTGTGGCTATCAAGAATCCACATCTCTTGTATGTTTTGAAAAAGAATCCATATTTCTTGTATGTTTTTGAAAAAAAAAAAAAGAGGCCCTTCCTATATATAATATATTTCATTTCTTGTTTGCAGTCAGACTTCATCTGATATGTCAGATAGTTCAGAATCCCAACATCGACATAAAAAAAGGAAGAAATCCAAGCATAAAATGAAAAGAACACATTCTTCCTCTGAAAGTTCTTCTGATTCTAATGCTGAACCAACTCTTGAACAACGTTTGAATGACTTTGATGCCAGGAAAATAGCTAGCATTGAAGAATATCAAGCTGAAAAGAGGTAGGCCATTTGATGGACTTGTTTGCTCAAACTTTTTATTTATCTCAGTGCTATATTGGGACTGTTTTGTGTCTTATAAATATCTTCCAAACATCTACTGGATTGGCTAAAGAGGGAGGCTCATAAGTTTTATTTTCATAATATGAATAGATGAGATTACTCTTTCTTAATACAGGATGCTAGTTTTCTAGGTTAGTATGTTAGTAACCTTTAGCTTTTTGAATTAAATATCCTCTGCAGAAAAAAAGACAACAACAATGAAAACCAAGTGTTGTTGTAGATTTGGAACCATAGAGTATGAGCTATTAGTTTGACCAGTTGCTGATCTATTCTGAAAAGGTAAAGATCTTGTAAAATTTAATCAATTTGTCCCATCTTCACCAAATATTTCATTGAAATGCAGTTGGTGTTATGAAACCTATTATTCATTGCAGTGTTTTTCATGGAAATCTTGCTGTTCACCACTGTTCAGAAATTAGTTACATAGGGTTACAAGTATAGTAAACTAGTTCATCAAGCAATCAGATTTGACTTGTTATAAGCTCACATATTTCTTCTTTGCTTATGCTGTGTAGCACTTCAGTACCCACCCCCCAAGTCTATTGAATTCTTGTCATTTTGTCATACCGTCCACTATCCCCGTCTATATAACAATGTAAAAAATCAAGTTGATGAAGGATCTTCAATGTGGTCACTAAACCTGCTTGAAATAGCATCAAATTTCCCTCAAACCACACTTTTATCATTACACAAAAAAGAAACATTAATTTAGTTCTAGAATACTATGCTTGAATAAAAGACAAGCTGGTCACAGCTGGAACATCTTTGTTCTAGCTGTAGTTTTGAAATCATTACTCATGATCAGCTACCAAGTTGTCCATTTTTTTTTTCTCATTTTATTTATATAATTTGGAATATCAACATTTTTTTACTCTAAAGTGCAAATTTATTTGTATTTTTCTCATGCCAGTCTTATATGCCTCGATTTCTAATAGTTGAAAAAATTAATGAGATATGATTTTTCAGAAAGCTGAAGGAACTTCAAAAGGCTACTGAGACTCCTGAAGAAAAGCGAGCAAGAAGACTTAGTAAGAAGGTAATAACGATTTCTAATTTAAAATATAAAGATGCATCCTGCTGGAAATATCAGGATTCATCTCTTCTTATGGCAGGGTGTCCCCAAAAAGCACATTGAATAATTATAAAATCAGTCTTTATTAAAATACATTTCATTTTCAAAATTTAATAGAATCTACCGACAGAATTTGATTTTTTTATGATCATCTGCTTTCAAACTAATGTCCATTTGGATGACACTGATAGCATGAAGCAATGGAATCACAGACGTCAAAAAACATTTCATTTGGTATTTGTGTACATTCTCATTCAATGGCTGCCTTTAATTTGTTGACTGTTACTTCTTTTGTACCATAAACTTTATCTTTTATGTATCTCTATAAAAAAAAATGTAGTGGTGTGACGTCTGGTGAAGGCAGAGGATATTCTACTGAACCTCTTTGTCTAATTCACTTGTTTGGCAAAATCTCAAGGTAGGCCCTTTCATTACTATGGTTGTGTTGGGGTGCCCCATCTTGATGGAAATAAAGCCCGCATCTTCAAAGTCCTCTTGAATACTTGACACGAAAAATTTCAAGTAAATGGAACCAGTTATTGTACCATAAAAAATGAATGGTTTAGTTAATCTTTTTGATGATAAGCTGCACCATACTATAACTCCTGGTAAATAAACATGATGTTCCTCTGTAAAATGTGGATTCTCAGATCCCAAGTAAGTGCAATTGTGGCAGTTAATTAAGCCACTTAGTTTAACTGTAGCTTCATTACTCCAAACAATCTGTGTTGGAAAGTGCCAAGTACCACTCAGAAAACTTGACTCTTCAGTTTGGTTCATATTCATTGTGAGCATTGCCTATTCTTAGAATTTAACTTTTATAATGACAGCACTTTTAAGTGGGTACTTGATTTTGAAATTCCTATCTCACAACTCATCTGCCATGCAAATTTCATTGAACCCTGAAAATAAGTTTCTAACACACTATCATTGTGGGGCTTGTCAAATTCGGCAATCTTCTGCAATGTTTCTTGTGGACATTCTGAACAATTCCATCTGTTTCAAATTTATCTCTAATTTGAGTGATGGTAGGTCACATAGATGGATCTGTTTGAAACTCCTTCCTAAATTCTTTTTGCACTTTGACTGTGTTTTCAAACTTCCAGTTGCACTTTTGAATAAATTTCCTTTGTTCAAAGCTTAGTCTTGCTCCTTTCATTAATTCTAATGGGTTAAATCCAAGAAGAAATGAAATTGAAGTTAGTTATCAACTGTTAAAGTTTATGTACAGTTTTGAGGACATCTTGCATATGCTTTTCTTTGAGTTTTATTTAAGTTCTCCTTAAGAGAGTTCAAGCTGGTCTCTTGGGAATCTTTGGATTGTCTTACAAATCTACAGTGTGCTACTAATAGAGTGGATTTGGAGAATTCAATTTTTGTGTAAATTTATTGGTACATAACCTAATGCATAACCTAATCTATAACAACTGGTATATATATATATATATATATAAAGTTTTGTGCTTTAATCCATTCCTACTACATTGTTATAGTTTCCTGAAGCTTGGATTACCTAACAGTTGGAGTTATCACTTTGTTTGCTGTTATTAGATTTTCAACTGCTACACTCAAAAGGAGTTCTTGTCTTCATATTGCAAGGATAATCTCAGTTAATTGAAGTTTTTTAGGTTACTATATATAAATACAAACATGTATTTAATTCACAATCATTAGGCAAACAAAACATATTGTTTTGCCTGTGGTTCAAATAAGTACCAGACTTAAAATAAGTATTGGGCTAAATATGACCGACTAAACCCTTCATGGAAATGCTCCAGCTTGGCCACAGTCCAGTGAATAAAACAAGTAAAAGAGGAAGTATGTGTGTGTGTGTGTGTGTGTGTGTGTGTGTTAAGTAGTTCATTTCTGAACTGCATGGTTTCAGGTTCAATCACATCCTGTAGCACCTTGGGCTACAGAATATAGCCCCAGGCCAGCTAAAGTCTTGTGAGTGGATTAAGTTATAGGGTGTGTTTTGTGAAGGATTTAGCTGTTATTTCTACCAGGTCAATGACCTTGTAGAGGGTCCCTAATTGGTTCTTATATGGACAGTATTGTCTTCAAATTTTTAATGAATAGCTTTATTTT
>JAOPJW010004870.1:121618668-121630242 GCA_027122535.1 Octopus maya
GTAATTGATGTGGCTGCTAATATTTCAGGAAGAGACAAATGAAAGCATGGTGTGAGACCAATACCATCTAAGTGAATAAAACACACTTACAACAAGGAGTTCAATAAAATATCTAAGATTTAACATACTGAGAGTTTGTCTTTGTGTTAACAAGAAAAGATTTTATATTAAGAACAAAATATTTTCAAGGCATTTAATTGCTTTATTTCATCAATAGTTCAATAAATAAATACATTTGTATTAGGAAGATTTGAATATCAGGTGTCACAGTGAGCAGAAGTGATGACACCTGGTGAAGGAAAATACCAACACTGTCAACATGGCACACAGTCATTGTGATGTTAAGAATAGAAATCAGTTTAATTAGTAATTGTGATTAGGAAAACTTTGTTAACTTGAAAATGAGTCAACATATGAATTCCAAACCTACAGAAATATTATAAAGTACCAACAACTATTTTATGGAACCAGATATGGAGTTAGATCATTGTTAGGGTCCAAAATGACACCCAACTGCCAACAGAAACAACAGGATTAACAGCAGAGAATGAATAAAATTTCATTAAAGAAAAAAATAAGGAAAAAAAAAAGTAATGTTACAGAATTGAGCTGTATACCACAACCCAATAATACTTCATTGTAAAACCTTCCTTTAGTTTGTATAATGAACACTGTGTGTGAGTCAATATTGAAAAGACTATCTCTGAAAGACAAAGTCTCAAAACTTGGCACTCTACTTCTGAGCAAAATAGCTTTAAAGAAATACACACACACATATCTTTCAAATCCTTAAATCCATCTTCCTCTAATAACCGCATAGATTGTAATGGATTAAAAAGAAGTAACCTTTTTTACTTTCTCACTCAGAGACACCATTAATTAACATATTTAGGCAGGAAGAGAGATCAAATACATAAAAGTCTTGAAATGGGTACTAACAGCTGTTATTGTGTTTTGATAAGCCATGTTAATTATAGTTTTATAGTCTTCACCAGGGACAGGGGTTAAGTTTTAATTGTTGTAGAAGGATGTGAAGTATGGTAACTTGATGGAATACTAAACTAGGTATTTTATAGCTAAATGATCAGGGGCTTTACATCCTGATTTGGCTAACTAGGTCAATTGTCCTTGTCAATTGAAAGAACAAATAGCATATGAGAATAATGGAAAAATATCCATTTTACACTAAATTCACTGATAAATTATTTCTAACATAGGGACAAGGTTACAAATCCTGGAATTTGATTGTTATTATTTTATTCACTCCAAAAGGATGAAAGGCAAAGTCAATCTTGATAGAATTTGAAATCAGAACATAAAAAAAGAATGCATCTAAATATTGGAAGGCAGTTAATCAATTACTCTCCCATTTCTGCCATCCACCACTCAGAAACCAGTAATGATGATGATAAGTAAAACAAGAAGAAAGTATGGATAGATGGATGACTGAATGAATGAATGAATGAATGCAGTAAGGAAGTAACTTGGCAACAAAATGTAGCTTGCAACTATGAAGTTATACTCAGTTCACCCCTACAACCATTTCATATTGAGAATGAAAGGAAAAGTGATTTGAAGGTGAATAAAAAAAATGGAATGTGGAAACAATAAGATACTGTGAAATGTATTTAAACCTATTACTGCTGAGTAAAGATCTTTATAGTAAACAACATTTTACACAGATTGGTCTAATGCCAACAGTAGTACAGATTGTTTAGAAAACTGGAATGATGCACAAGCAAAGGATGAATTCGGTGATAATAGTATCAAAGTAATTTAAAACAGGGTTTATTGTATTTCCTTTTCTGTTTTGTTTTTAATTTAAAATATACTGGATTATAGAACAAGGTTTAAAGAGTTCCATCAATAAAACTGCAATGTATTTAAAAACTCGATATACATCACTCAGCTTGCCTTGGCTAATAAGAAATATTCCGGTTATTGGTGGTTAGTATCAGGAAAAGAATTGTGATACAAACATTTTTTTTCTCTATAAGATGTAACAGAGTATAGTGTTTCCATGGAAATGTTCATAATTAAGTCATTCTTTAACCCTTTAGCATTCAGATTATTCTATCATAATGTAATACTTATGCATTCACACTGTTTCAACTTAATCATACATTATCTCATAACTTTGAGACTTCAATGATGTGATTGTTTACTTTTAGAGAACCATTGTAGGGTAGGTGTGAGAGTTTGGATCTGGTCATCATCATCATCATTTAATGTTCGTTTACCATACTGGCATAAGTTGGACGGTTTGACAGAAGCTGACCAGCTGAAGGACTTTTCAGGCTCTCGGTCTGTTTTGGCATGGTTTCTATGGCTGGATGCCCTTCCTAATGTCAATTTGATCACAAAACAGGTAAAATATTTTGGCCTGATTTGGCCAGTTTAAATGTCAAAGGGTTAAACCCAGTTATTCAGGAAGTAATATGTTGGAGTGTTAATTAAATCCTTTACCATCTGACAAAAATTTCAACAGGATATGGTTCCCTGGATAATAAGCTAGCAATCATATCTATCGGGGGAATATAAACTACTTTTATTCAAGAACACAAACAAAAAAGAATAGGAACTCAATGTAAATCAGTTTGGTATTTTACTTAAGTATGGTGTAGAGAGAGTTTGATATAAAACCATGCCAGCATGGTTCAATCTAGTCAACTGGTAAAGTACAATAAACTAAGTCAGCTTAGGGTTGTTGTGACCTTATTGGCATGAATTAGTTAACTTAGCAGCAACAAATCAGTTTAACTAACTTAATAATGACACATTTAGCCATCACAGTAACGACACATTTGGTTTAGCTAATTTAGTAATGGTGTTGTAACTTGGTAAATAGAAAAAAAATTATCAATATTAAAAATTGGAGCAGGAATGTGGTAGGTGAATACAACTACAAACAACTTTACAATAAAGTAAAATAATATATGTGTATAAAAGGACAAAACTTTAATACAAGCCACTATCAAAACTAAATATTAAAAATCTGGAAAAATAGGGGAAAATTTACTTAAAAATCCTGCTGAAGATAAAATCAATTACTAGAAGTAGAGTTTGCCAATAGGCACATTTGAGAATGGCAAGGCAAGAATTACCATGGTTGGTTTTGTATATTTTAATGAGGTAGTGATAGCTGAAGAATCTAGTGGCAGGAGGCATGAGAGAAAAATACTGCAAGTTCAAAATATGGTCAAAGGATTGCACTGAGGTTTGAAACAATTACAGGCACCATAATGATCAGAGTGGTACAAAAACAAAAGAAAAAGAGAAAAAAGAAATGAGGTATAAAAAAAATTAAATAAAAATTATGTTAAAATTAACAACTGTATAATAGAATAAAAACACCAATGCTATTTTCACTAATAAAAAAAATCAGTTTTCAAATTTCACTTTTTCAATAAAATATTACACATGTAATATATGATGCTTTTTGACTCATAACTATATATTTTTCAATTTCATTTAATTTCCTGTATGTTTATTTTAAAAGAAACACTAGAATAAGAAGAATTCTCCAGTGGTCTTCAATTGCAATATTGTTACTCTAAGAAACAAGGAGCCATATTACTGTATTTACATATCATACACTAAGTTCTAAAAATGAGACTCAACTCATTTTTATGATAATTACATGGTACAGTTAATTAAAACATATTATTTAGGACTTTGTATATAATATGTAATTATAGAACAGAATAAGTAAATGGCAGCTGAAGATGACTGGAGAACTTACAAAGAATAAAAATAATTTCATTTGCAATCAAAGAGTTAATAGTCAGCAAGTATCAGATATTGTATGAAACTTCATCATGGAAACACAGAATTTTAATCACAATTGTGCTGTTTATAATGTTAAAAGGTGACTAAATAATCGTTTTTCAATTGACTGATCAGTATTTTGACCATTTAATGTAATAGAAATGTTATAATAGTCTTACTTTACTAGCCATGTGTTGAAGTCTATGCTTAAAAAGCCACATACAGGCTAGTTTTGATAACAAAAATGTGATTGAAAGTATACATCTAGTGAAAACAAGCAAATACATTTGATGCGTTCTGCTGAACAGCACCTGAACAGTGAGTAAAAGAAAACAAAATATACATGATTGAAGCAAATGTTTGGAAACATTTACTGTGGCATATTTCAACAATGTTTAACACAAGAGAAAAGTAAAATCTCAGACAAATACTATGATTGATTGATTGATCTTCATCTACTTTCAAAATACAATATTACCAGCAAATAAGATTTAAAGAAAGAGAGCTGGAGATAAAAAACATAATAATAATTTTAGTTTCTTGTTGGTTAATCTAGGATTGAACATTGTAAAGATGTTTATACTTGAAACAAAGAGAAGTGTACTGGTATAATACATTTGAGAGAGCATTATATCTATTTATTTTCACTTTGTAAAAATATTAATCATAAGATAAAATAAGAAACACCAATAAATGAAACAGATATTTAGACATTTAATATACTTAAATATAATATATTAAAAGAAAACTTATTCTGGAGTCCAGATCTTCCTCACTAACATATACAGAATTTTGCAATAAATAATACAGAAGCTTTGTGAATGTCATTTTAATGAAGTGAATTTTTAACTTTCTTCATAACTAAACTGGTGTTAGAAAACTGACATCATAACAAAGGGCAGCTAAGTTTTTTAAAACAACTGTTACACATCCAAAAAAAAAAAAAATCACATATATAAGACACATTTCCTCTCAACTCATTTTAACTTGTTGTCCACATTTAAAATTGTTAATTATATATTTAAAATAATAATTAAAATTTTCAATCAATTTTTCAATTTCAAAAGCACCATTTAGTTTCTGAATTCATTTCTAACCATGTTCACAATAATGATCACACTACAGCTATCAGCATCATCATCATTATTATTATTAATAATAATAATATTATCATTTCATTGTCATCTAAAATAAATTATCAGTTTTAACATTATGTTTCAACAAATTGAATTTGTGGCAAGTGTGATATATTCTAAAATTTGTCATTTCCAAACCATTCAACGTATTAGAGTTTATATCAAGTGATGCTTTGCTTCTGTTTGCTTGATTCAATCAAATAAGATTTGCTTAATAGATTTTTTTCTGTTCAGATATTCTCCAGCAGCGTTCAAAGAGTAATCCACTCAGAACAGAGTTAGCAGAAAAAATAGCAAGTTTATGCTGGAATGTTAACAAGAGCACAACAGAGAAATGTCACTAGGCTATTGGAAACTGAAAAAGCAGAAGAGGGCTTCTAAGAGATAGAATTAAAGTTTGCTGCTAAAACGGCTTGGTTTACCAAATGGAAGATAGTTTACAGAAGTAAGCAGCATCGATGGTCACAAAATACTTCAAGTTTTATAACAGGAGCTGCAATTAAAGATAGAATATTATAAGTTGGATTATACTGACATACAAATCTATTAAATTCAATAAAGTAAAATAGAATTTTTCTTTCTTTCTCTTTTCATTCAGTTCTCTATCATTTATTTCTAGCAATCTCAAAATAGTAAAGAACGGGCCCATTTTGGATGAAGGATTACAGAAAAATTTAGCCCCACCCCAACAACAACAACAAAATTATAGCATCTGAAAGATTATGGAAGATCTGACAACACATACTAGTGAGCAAATTGGAACAACTCCAACGAGAATTAATGAAAGTGCAGTAACTTCAATGTTGAATAACTACACCATGTTAATGAGAAATCAGAATATATATCTCATGATTTATTCCCTCTTATGAATATGGTTTTAAACATCATCATCCTTTAATGTCCGTTACCTACACTGGCATGGGTTGGACAGCTAGATGCCCTTCCTAATGCCAGCCATTTTACAGTGTACTAGGTGCTTTTAACATGGCACCAGCTTGAGCAGTTTTACATGGTACTGACATTAGTGTTTTTTCATGTGGCACTGGCACAAGACTCTTGTAGGCCAATCCTCTTTACCAGTGGGAGTAGACTTAATGCTTCTGCTATGGGGAATGGATCTTAAGTACAGCAAGGCACCAGGTATCTCGGTCCTTTGTCATCTCGTCCGATAAATATATTTTGGCATTTTGTAGGTACTAAAAATTGAAGTTTTTCCAGATTCTATAATTTTGTGCGTGGAACTAAACTTTTTTGTAATCCTTTGTGAGGGGACCACTTTCAAACACGTAAGCACAACTCTGTTCCAGTTTTCTGTTTTTTATTAAGTATTTCTTTTTCCATATTTCTATATCCCTAGAAATTAAATCATATCTGAAATGTATATATACAATACTGATGTCCATTATATTTCAATCAGGTTAATCTCAATCATCAACAAGTATCTTATTCCTAGATATATACATGGTCCTAGACTAGATTCAAAGTAGGAAACTTTATTTCTAAACCAAAGCAAAAATAACCTTACCTATCAAGGCACTAAATTACAACTACACATCTCAGTTATCCAATAAAATTTCCAACAAACAACAACTTACAGCTGAAACCAATCCATTTGTCAGTTTACAGCACCAAACTTTAAAGAGCAACAATCATTTCTCCATTGTGTTTTCTTTTCTTTCTTTTTGAGAACTGTCCACTGCCAAAGACCCAGGTCGACTATCAGCCGAGCTGTTAACTTCACTGAAAATAGTTATTTTGGAATTAATGACAAGTAACAGGCTCCATATGGCTATTTAAGTAACATTTTTACCAGCAAGGGAGAACATTTTAATATTTTCATCTTCATCCTTTTATTCTAATGCTAACACTGCTTGATAAGATAGGTAAGTATTTATAATTAGCTACCATGTTAAACAAAAACAACTGATGAAGAGCAACAGAGTGGCCCAAACCCTTTAACATTCGGATTATTAGCAGTTTGTCAAAAAGAAGCCAATAGAATAAGTACCAGGCTCAAAAGAAAGAGAAAGAAATACACACACACATATATATACAAAGGACTTCTTTCGGTTTCTATCCACCAAATCCACTCACAAAAGTTTGGTTGGCCGAGGAAGAGGGACTGAACCTGGAACTATGTGGTTGGGAAGCAAACTTCTTACTTCTTATGCTAGAATGAATTTTAATTGGACAATATCTATTCCAATAAAATTTTACACCAACATAAAATTAGAAATTTATATTTCTGAATATAGAATTAAAGTATGAAGATTTAAATATACTTCAAATATATTCAGCCTTGAAATAGTGTTAATTTTTGGGGTTTATAACATATTTATATGTTATAAATATTAAAGCTTATTCCATCATCATCATTTTGCATCTTCTTTACCAAGGTGGCAGAAAGTGAATGAGAGTTGTCAAGGGCCATGTTTCGCTAGCACATTCCATTTCTGACAGGTTTCTCTGGCTGAATGCCCTTCCTATAATAGGCACTTTACAGAATGTACGAGGTACATGTTATCAAGGCACCAGCATCAGGGAGGTTGTCATGTCCTCAGCAAAGTTAAAGAACCTCTGATTACTCTAGACTGTCTGCTTGATAAGCTGTTTCAGCATGATATTCAGTTAAAATTGCAAAAGTGGACATAAATAAACCAGCATGGCTTGTTCCAATTGCACATGAATAAATCAAGTATGAACAAAAAAAAAAAAAAAGGAACCAACTGGAATCTAGAATGCTACTTGATACTCAAACCCTCTCTCTCACACAGAGGTGATAAATGGACTACAGAGACAAACTCCCTATATGTTTACATATTCAGAGTTCATATTCAAAAATAATCAGTAACAAGTACAACTCACTTTTCAGAAGCAGGTTGAATGTCATCAAATTGCAGAAAGCGCTGTGTCTTCTTCAGAGCTGATGACATATAACGTGACATTGGAGATGATTGTTCTTTCTTTTCAGCAGACTTTAAAAACAATATACAAGAAAAATTTAGCAACATTTAAGAATTCCTCTTGAAGGGGAGAACAAAATAATTATCAATAAGACAATAATATAATCATGCACCTCTCTTATTATTATTAGTCAACAGTTCAGTCATCAGCTTGGTTCATCAGTGTACTTTCATCATTCATGCTCTCTGTATGACAGAGAAAATATCATTGATGAGGTCACAAATGGCAACAAAATGACTATAATGAATCTAGCTGACTGACTGATTAATTGACTGAATGATTAGTCAATTGATTAATAAAATGATTAAATGGTTAACAAGTTGATTAATATTAATAAAAGAAGTGAAACAGACTAGTGTGTGTGTTTGTTATTGGCAAAATGACCCTTCCAAGGTACAATGAAATCTGTTTCAACACATGATTTCAGATTAAGAAGCTTCCAAACCAAATACAGAAACAAAATTATCATTAAAAACAAAATGTAGTTATTAACACTTTAGCATTCAGATTAAAGTCAAATGTAATGCTTATTTATTCACATTGTTTTGAATGAGTCATGCATTATCTTGTGGCTTCAAGATTTCAATGATGTGATTGTTTATTGTTAGAATGACATTGTAGGGCAGATGTGAGAGGCTGGATCTGGATGGTTTGAACATAAAATAGGTCAAATATTTTGGCCACATATGACTGGTCTAAATTCTAAAGGGTTAAAAGAAACAGTAATTATCATTAAAAGTTAATACTATTATTAAAAATTATAGACTCATCATTAAAATATATAATTAGTATTAAATATAAATAAGAAAAAATATGATTATTTTAACAGTTAACAATCTCTCTATGCCATACATACCTCCTTTGCTGGTGTGGTACAGACTCTTGAGCTGACTGGGGTTGGGGGTTTAAAGGAAGGGTCTTTCCAGGTATTGGTTTCAGATCTAGAGGAAAAGGAGAAATGGTAACAACAGCAATAATAAAGAATATGTTCAGAGAACTAAGAAAAGCCTGAGATATGTAAATGAAAGCTATCCCAGGAACAGAAGAAACAGCAGCAAAATAGGAGTTTAAGAAACTGGCAAGTCATTTAACATCTGCTTTTCCATGCTTGCATGGGGCCAACAGAATTTATCAAGGTAGATTTTCAACAGCCTGGTACCCATCCTGTCACCAACCCTCCAAGCAAGGTAATATTTCCCATAGTTAAACATGTTTTCCACAAAAGACAGGAAACAAACAGCCTCACTTGTATGACAATGAAGCTCATTTACAACCATCATGTGATGTCTAGACTAGAGCACACACATATATGACAGGTCTCTCTTAGTTTCTGTCCACCAAATCCATTCACAATGCTTTGATTGAACCAGAGGTATAGAAAAAGACACTTGCCCAAGGTGCCATGCAGTGAGACTGAACCCAAGACCTCATGGTTAGGAACCAAGCTACTTAACCACACAGCCACAACTGGATAACTTCCAAAGTTTTAAGGAGACATGTTGCCGCTAGATTTTTGTGATATTAATATGCTGCTTTGACCAATACAAAACAATAATGTATTTAACAACAATAATGTATTTAACATAAGCACAAATCCTGAAATTTGTGAGGGTGATAGTGGAGAATAGTGAATTATTTCAACTCCAAGATTTGACTGGTATGTTATTTAATCAACCCAGGCAGTATGAAAAGCAAATTTGGAAAGAGGCAAGCCCAAGACTTGACTGGTACGCTATTTTATCGACCTCAGCAGGATTTGAACTAGGAATGTAAAGTGCTGGAAGAAATACTGCAAGATACTTTGTCCTACACTCTAATGCTTCTATCATTCCACTGCCCTAATATAATAATACTAATAACAGTGGTTTCTGATTTGGGTGCAAACCCAGCAATTTTGAGGAAGGAGATTAGTCAATTACATCAACCCCAATATTTGACTGATATTCCATTTTATCAACTCCAAAAGGACAAAAAGCAAATTTGAACTTATTTTTCTGGTGCTTTAATGATTCCACCAGTTAGCTACCATAACAATTATGATTTCCAACATAACCATAAAATCACAAATTTTGTAGGAAAGTTCAGTTAATTTAATTGAAACACACCAACTATTGTTTGGTTAATTATTTTACCTAGCAGGAAGTGCTGAAGCATGGAATAAACTACCAGCATCAGCTGTTAGCCGTCAAGACACTACATCCTTCAAAACTTCCATACTTCCTAAAATACACCAACAGTACACCTGATGCCCCCCAACCCTGTTTTCTTTTACTGACTTATTCACTGTTCACTACCTGTGCATATTCTCTGTACTGTTCAAGCAGTTTTGGCTACTTTTTCTATGAGTTGTAGTGCACCTCAGAATTTAACTAAATAACACAAGGCATTGTCTGATGCTCAACAGATCTTCATGCTTTTCATCTTAGCCAAGTCTGTATCACAAAAACTGGGCAGGAAATATTTCAGCTCTTAACAGTTACTAACCCTCTACAAAACTCAGATAAGATCCACTACAGAATATAACTCAATATCTGCAATGGTTGTTACTACACATACAAACATCCTACACTGCATTAAAGGAAAAATTACATAACTTGGTTTGTATGAAGTCACTCATCAACACACTTCAATCTCTGGCTTCTCATTCCATTATTTTTTATGCCATAACTACAGTGGCACTTGCTCCCCAGGATTTGTCAGACTCATGACGCATACACACTCAGACACTTCCAACTTATTTGTCACTCCTCCTTTCATCACTGATATTGTGTCCACCCCTCTAGGCCCAAAACTGAACAGCAAATACACCAATCTTTGAGAGCCAGCAAAAGCCATGAGCACAGCCTTTTCCATCAGACTAATCTAATGATGTCTTCTTTTATATTTCTTCATCCTAAACAGTGGTTGGCAGCAGCAGCAGTGGCATAACAACACTTCTCTATACAGACTTTTTGTAGCCAGGTGCCCATACCTGTTTCCAATTTAGGTAAGATTTCCATGTAGATTTTCTGGTCAGATGCCTTTCCTGTTGCCAACCCTCACCTGTTTCCAAGCTAGATAATATTTTTCTCATGGCCAGACATGTTCTTGCAGAATATTGGAAATAATATTTCTTGTAATGACAGTGACACTTTTTTACAACACTCACGTGATGTCAAGACAAGGGGATACAAACATACACACACACTCAAATGTGGTAATAATGGGTGTGGGATAAAAATATTAGAGAGCTTAGTGGTCAAAACGATTCTAGTGTTAATGTATTGTACACCAAAACCTTAAGGCAGGGTACATAACTCTGCTTGACCCACTACTACATCAGAGTTGAATAGCTAGCAGCAAACAGGAAGGACAACCAGCAATTAAAAAAAATCTGTTCCAAATAGAATACGTTTATAAGCCTAAACCACCTACCAGCTTACACTAACACAAAGCAATTAAATAAAAAACAGATTTTGATGACATATACCAGATTCTCTAAGCTTTCAGGCTGCAGAAGCAGAAAGCAACACTGAACTAGGACATCCACTTTTCTATGCTTGCATGGGTCAGAATTTGTTGTGGTAGATCTTCTATGGCTAGGTGCCATCTTGTCACCAACCCTCACCTGTTTCCAAATAAGGTGATATTTTACCATGACCAGTCATGTTTTTCATGGAAGATTGGAAGCAAAGGACACTGCCTCTATGACGGTGACATTTATGAC
>JAOPJW010004870.1:122620739-122631652 GCA_027122535.1 Octopus maya
ATTATATATCAATAACTGACTTCATAAACTAAATGAAGTATTTTATAAAAAGAAAATTATGGATTTAAAAATAAACAGCTTTATTAGAATAAAAAAATTAGCTTTTAATTTATGGCTTCCTGGTAAGGAGGTATCTGTTTTATTTTCTTTTATAAATTTTCATCGTTGCTGTCACCATCAATATTTCTACATGAATATTACCATGCTGGTAAGAAATAAATGGTTAATTTGATGGCCATTTCTTTTTATAGACCAGTTATATTTACACCTGTCTATTGATATGAGTTTTCCAATTTAATATCCTTTATTGTATTTTTGTTGTAAAGTTATGATTACTAATCAGTAAATCAAATTAGTAATCATATACACATAACAGAATAGCCACCTAATTGCTTTGTAATACATTAATTAAAGTAATTTTCCTGGGAAACAATTTTATATCATAAATTTTGTGGTGTAGCAATAAGCCTGTAGAAGGTGAGTGACAAAAGAATTTCATACTATTCAGAGTCAGAATAGAATAAAAGAGAGAGAATTTAACAATATATATTTCTAAACTAGGTACAACACCTGAAACTGGGAGTGGGAGGAGTTAATTGATAGCTCAGTAGTTAATTGGTACTTCAGTTTATTGACCCCTCCCCTCGCCCAGAATAAGGATGAGAGGCAAAGTTGACCTCAGTGAGATTTGAATTCAGAATGTTAAGAGCCAGAAGAAATTCTGCAAGTTTTTTGTTTGACACTTTAACAATTTTGCCAATGCTCTTAATGTGTGTTAAGTAAAATGAACAATATGAAATATTTGTCTTTTACATAGATTTCTTTTACCAAGGAAGAATCAGTCATTATCAACTGCTGGTTCTTGTCTCTTCTAACATTCTCCTTGCTAATAATTCTATACAATGTCCCAGACCTATTGAGTCAGTGAATTAACCCTGAAGTTTTTATTTTCATATATCTCAGGTAAATCAGAGGGTATAACCCATCTATCTCTAACTATAATCATTGCAAGAGCTTCAGCTCCTGCTATGACTAATTCTGGCACAAGACCAGCACTAATGATGAGTGGGGAAACAAGTCATTTGCACCAATCCCAGTACTTGACTGGTACTTTATTTTATAGACTAAAAAAAAGACAAAATACAAATTTGGCCTCGGTGGGATTTGAAGTTACCATGTAAGGAGTGAGAAGAAATGCCACTAAGCATTTTGTCAGCTCATTGCCTTGAGTACTGCAAAATAATAAAAACAATAGTCAATTAAAGAGTGCCCTTTCTGCTTGAAGTGGTAATCTATACCTCCTCAAGGCAGGGTCAGCCCTAGGGTAACTGGCGTCCCAGGCAAGCTGAACTTCAGCGTGTACAAACTGATGGTCATGGAAATTTCCTTGTCTTTGTCATGCCCATCTTGGCACCCCCTAGCATATGGCACCTTGGGCAACTGCCTGAGTTGCTGATACCTTGAGCTGGCCCTGCCTCAAGGTCCCTATTTATAGTTAGATGAACCACTTAGTTTCTTTGCCAAGGATATTGTGAGACAATGCCAAAAAGCTAGACATATAAAAATTCTTTCATATCAAGAGAGTATCAAGGTCCACAATCTAGATGCCATGAGTAGATTTACTGTAAATGTTGGATAAAAGACTGATTACAATATTGCACATTTGAATATAACTTGATATAAAACCAAGTCAAAAAATTATAAATATGAAAATCTTTTGGTTTTGAAAGACTGATAGACTCACTATTTATGATTAGATAACCTTTCATATTAAGGTTTTGGCTCATATATTCAACATAGATTTAAGGTAGTGTAAAATAGGTTTGAGAACTAATACTGGAGAGCATTTAGTCAGGGGTTCTAGAGATAATAGTGTTCTGATAGAAAAGTAAATTTGAATTGTTTCATTACAAGTGAGCTAAAAGTATTTGTGGATGGTGGTGTAAGTCATGTATGAGATGAGCTTAATATGAACTAGAGTATTGCACACACACACACACACTTTTCTTGCTGCTGAAATGTTGTAACTATGAATGCTCTATATTTGTGCATTGTCTTCTCGTTCTTCACTATATCTTCTATGTGTACTATGAATGTTGTGGAGGTGTTTTATGCAACACCTATTATCTTTGGTTTCTTTGCATGTATGAGTGTGTGTATTTGTGTGTGGTATGTCTGTTATCATTGTGTGATTGAGTGGTTGTATGATATTTTCTGGTGTTGCTGGTAAGAAAAGTAGATTTGGTAGATGCTACATTACATCTGTTGTTGTGCTACTGAATTTGTTGTTTTAAAGGCAGGTTTTAGGTAAGTGATGCAGGTTTGGAATATTTGTGCAGCTACATTTGTAGAATGGTGGGAGGATATGTCTGAGATGTCATCTGCTTCTGACATTACATGTATACATTCAAGTACTGTGGGGAGGTTGTATAAGTACTGATTAAAAAGACTGGGTGAGGGTATGAATCCTTATAGTGCAATTTTGGGGAATTTGTTAATTCTGGATACATTGCTTTTGTACGGTTTATAAGCTTATTGACCTGAGAGATAGTCAGCATTTTGTTTCTGAAGGTCTTGAATCTTTGATATATAAGTGGGTAGCAGAAAAAAAAAAAGTGGCAAGTTTTGATGATCTTGGTTATATTTTAAATGATACATGTGGACTTTTTATTTTTTTTTTATTTTGGAACTAACATACACTTTCTGTGTGAGGTTCATGTTGGTTGAGTACAATGGCCTAAATCCATTTGATGAATCAGAGAGGAGACTACTTGGGTTAGTGATATCAAAGATGTTTCATAAATGTTTGAGTGTGCACATAGAAGAGTGATGTATTTGTGTGATGCTACTTCACATGGGCTTTAGAATTCTAAGGAGTTAACTCAGTTTCCATTCTAGGGACTTAGCAGTGTTGATGTCTGCTATGTTGTAGATGCAATTGTGGTTCTGTCAGGCTCTGAATCTTTTGAACTTTTGAATTTTCCTATTGCACCTTAGGCGTCTTGCAGAAGGATGTGGTCAAAGTCATGGTGAAAGTGAAAGGTGTATATTGTTCTCTTTGCATTCTTGTTCTCTTTGTCAGTCACTCCCATAGAAAAGTCTAATAAGAATGTTTGCTTATTGTGGGTATAAGTGCAAGTATGTTGTAGGAAGAAGTTTTTATGGCAGTGGGAGCAATTGGGCTGTTGTTGTTGTGGTTAATTATTTTCTATTTTATGTCAGATATAGATATTTGCCAGTTTTCTGCTTTTCTTTATTTCTATGTTTAGCTATTTGATGTCAAGTTTTACTTGTCATTGATGTTGTTGCTGTTTAAACCTAGATCAACTCTGTTCAAGCAAACCTATGATCAAAGGCATTTCAGCCAAACCATCATGTCCTTCTAGAGATTATCTATAACAACAGTATCCAATGTATCTTTTGCATTCTTAAGACAGTAGAGTGACTTGAGGATTCATGCATGGTTGTCACCATCAGATTTCATCCACATGTAGTGTTTGACTGTGTTTTTCTTTGACATTTGTTGAATTTTCAATGATCAATAAGCATTCAGAGCATGATTATTCTGTTTTCTTTTCTAGCATATTGTATCCAGAACTAATTTATCCAGTATATTTAACAATATTAAAGATGTTAGGATGAACTTTGAAGGAGATTTGGCCAGAAATACTGACAGGCTAAGAAATTGCAATTAAGGTCCTTGGTAGCCAGGTAGTTTAAGATGTCAAACTCAAGGTGCACCTAAAGCAAAATATAAAGAATATTTCAATGTTCTTTACTTGGTATGGTATCAACATAAATTCACTGTTTCATCTTTGCTGCTTGGTCATTAACGAATGCACCGACATAAAATGACAGGTTTCTGATAGCAATAACTCTACAGAACTGTACAGGTGACTGGTACAGTTTCTGTGGACTTGTTCTTCTACATTATTTGTCAGTGTTCCCTTACTCTAGAGAATTCCTTGAAACTAATGTTATTGCTCTTGATATCAGCAAAGCATTTGACTATGACCAGTACAAAAACCCTTTGCATTACTTGCATGACTCTCAGCTCCATTAATCTCTAATATCTTGGATGAAAAGCTTTTTGTCAGACCATTCCATCAGAGTATGTGCCAATAAAGTTCTCTCTGTCCCACACTTTGTAACTTATAGTGTACCTCCTGGTTCACTTATATCTCCCATTCTCTTTATTTTTTTTAATAATGTCTTTAAACACACACATGCACACACACAACACACACACACACACACACACACACACACCATCATCATCATCATCATCATCGTCGTTTAACGTCCGTTTACTGTTTTAATCTAACATTTTCATACAAGTGTCATCTACAAAAAAACTTAATCACATCATACTAGCCTTGCACAGCTTCTATTGAAGACAGCTTGTAAACATCCTTATACAGAAACATGACAGTCAGGTTTTTTTCAAGAGTATCAATCACAACTCATCATACTTCCCCATTATATGAATGACACACAACCCCAAACTCTAAAAAATCACAACATATGTGAGGTGTCTCAATCTCAGATGATCTTCATTTGTGAATACCATGGAAGGTGATCTATTAAATTATTCACTCTGCACCCAAAAAACTAGAGTTCCTTTCAGAGCAAGAAAATATTTCAGCTCTGAACAGATACGGATCCTATAAAAATCGCAAGTATGGTCCATATTACTTCCATATCTGGGAGTAATACTCTAACTCAACTACATAGGAACATTCTAGACTTCATCCAAAATGGCAATTCAGCAGTTGTGAAAAGACTAACTCATCAATACACTATGTTATATTTGTTGTTTCTTCATGCTGTCACTTCTGCCACTATTATAATGGGTTTTGTTCCTCTGAATTAGCAGAAAGCAGGCTACATACTACCTCCACCTATGCCTCTTCTCTGCCCATTCAAAAAAGTGTAGCCTAATGTATAGCATCTCAATTTGCATTTCTAATTTTGCAGCAGTAGTTTTGTGATTGCTAATTGTCAGTATTGCTAGCAAGCTACACTTCTAAAAATTAGAATAAAGAAAATGTGAGTTGTCATATAATTCTACAGTAAGAAACTGGTTTTACTGTGGTCCTTTTCCCTTATTCTTTATCCCTCTCTATTCCTTATTTTCCTAGTATAAAGTTATCTTCCCTCCTCGAGGGTGCATGTCAACCTCATAAGTGCTGGTTGATGTGAAAAAGTACTCAGTACATGCTATAAAGTAGAAACTATGCCAGAACAGACACTGTAGCATAATGCAGTTCTTGAGCTCCATCAGATCCAGTCAAACCATCCAACCTATGCTACCTTGGAAAATGGATATTAAATGATGATAATGATGAATTCTTAAAAAACCGTCTAAATTCCTTTAAATGAAATAATTGAAAAGAACTTTTGATAACATAGTTCCTTCCATTCAATTTTCCATAAGTATCCCAAATTTTCCAGCATTACAATCAAGTGGACATACTAAAATAATGATAAAGATGTTGGTATTATAAATATTGCAGAAGGACATGTAAAATGAATTATAAGTATCAGAGGCAAAAAAGTAGAACAAACTAAAACAGGTCTTTTAAGCATCTAAACCAACTATTGATCAAGATGAAATCAATCAAAATATGGTTGATTGGGTTCAATCAAAGGTCTAATTTAATATCATAAAATGCCATGTTTTACTTTTTTAACCTTTCTCCTTAGCCCCAGTTATGATTTAGCTGATTGGTTGGTCTAATAATGACTGAATAAAAATTGTTAGTTGCAAAGTGAGAATATATTCATTAACTCACCTATGTTTCATCTTGGTTTTCTGATGAGAATTTTATTAGTTCTGGATCACTCTCCACTCAGCTCATTCTGTGTCACCCTTCATTAATGAGTATGTTTTTTTCTAGTTTGAACTTTATTTATTTTTCTCATTTTTCTTTAACAAAGGTACAAAAATGATGATTCAATTCTATCTTGAAAAACTAATGAATAAGCAACTAATCTACTCAGAACATACATGATCTTAAAGGACAAGAATATTATATTTCGATGAGATTTCTAAACAAACACTTATGTAACCTAACATTGTCTATCTTCAGTAATCTAGTAAAAATTAGTGACTTTTGTGTCAATTAACTGACATAGCTTCTTGGCCAGAAAATGGAAATAAAGTAAGTTTGATTCAAGGACAATAATAAATAAATGGAACTGAGTGATATATTTTCAGAATTTATTGATAGATTTCTTGTTTTATGTCAGCATTAAATGTCTACAAATTACTAGACACCATATTGATAAACTAGGCAAAGAAACTATTGATGTCACTAGTGGAAGTCATAACATTTGGTTAGAACATTGGTTCTAGATAGTAAAGGTAAAGACAAGATTCAAAGGTTAGACCTAAGATCAACATTTATGTTTTACTTTTTGTAACTTGACCTCCAATACTGACTCTTAATCTAAAATGTTAGGGCTAGAAGTTGATTAGTTATTGTAAAAAGTCTTTAGAAAAATATTGATTTACCATTACTGCTAAAGCCAAAAGACAAAGTTATTCGTCAGTCCTTAATAAATATCCCATAATAGTCTAGCATCTACTGACCAAACATAGAATCATAATCTTTTCTTATTTTATATTTTTGTAATTAAATATGAATGAATAATTTCTGTTGATGAAATAAAAGACCAATCTATGGATGAAAAAGATTATAGTTGGTTGAACAGATGCAATATGTAACTGGTACTTACTATATGAACCCTGAATGAAGTACTACAATGCATTTACTTTCATACTCTGTTTCCTCAGACAAGTCCACTGAAGCAGACTAAATGAAATTAAAACTAAAAAGTATCATCAAATTATGTGCTTTAAATATGTGTTGGCAGAATGAAATCATAACTGCTATATTGTGAAGCTTGGTGTAGTCTTCTGGTTTGCCAACTACTATTAAACCATGCAATCCATGCCAGCATGGAAAACGGACATGTGATGATGATGATGATGATCCAGTTTTGTATTATGAAACAACAGAATTTTGCCATCCCTCAAAATTCTGCTAATTCCAATTTAGCAAAGACCTAAGAAGCTAGTGAATGAAATTATCTAAGTTGCTTTGGACATTTGATTTTTAAAAAAAACTCTTTCTTGTTTAGGTTAGCTTGAAATAGAAAAAAATAGCTGGAGTAATTTGTTCATGTCACTTCAATAAATGATATGTGAAAAACTAACTGGATAAGCATCACAGATGTTTTCTCTATAAGATTCCATTATTGTTATAATGTAATTCAGCTAGAGATTGTGCAGATTTGTGGTTAACATGCTACCATACATTCTCTGTCTTTTTTTTTTTTTTTCTTTTGCTCTCATACATACATATGGCTGCTTGTGACAACATCAGACAGATTATCTTACCAGAACAGAGCAAGCATTGTTAAAAAACATGAATAAAGAGACAGCTAAATAGAAAAAAAATCAGATCTGAAAATAAAGATTGGTCTGTTTCATTGAATCAATTTTCTTATATAACTTTCCTATTTAACAATGAAATAAGGAAAGATATCTTATGTAAAGTATTGTAATAGACAGTATTTTAATGGCAGATACTGCTTCCATAGGGATATGGCATAAAAATATGGTATACAGCGATGACATAACTGCATCTATTGTTGGCATATACTACTGAAACAGTGGTATTAATGACTGAACCACAAGATATCTCCATCAGTAAAATAAAGTCTGATGGAGCCTGCCTTTATGGGATTGCTCAACTTGTAGTACAAGAACAGAAAAAGGGAAAGAAAAAGGAAAAAACATCCAAATTTCCCCTGAAACACATTATAACTTCTTAAAGAAGACTTGCTGGACTTCAGAAAATTCCATGGGAAATATGATTTATTCATAACTATAAAATCACTATAACAAATAGTAAAAAGAAAAAGAAACACAAAGGAGAGAACATTTCTATTACTGCTTCTATCATTATCATGACTACCAACAACAAAGAAATAACTGCTACCACCATCAGTAGCCAACACCATTACTCTAACAACAAAGAGACAAATGATACCATGACAGCCACTACCAGCAATAATAAATAATCCTTTCTTCTATAGGCGCAAGGCCTGAATTTTGGTGGGAGGGAGCTAGTCAATTACATCAACTCCAGTACTTGACTGGAACTTATTTTTATAGACCCTGAAAAGATGAAAAGCAAAGTCGACTTCAGTGGCATTTGAACTCAGAACATAAAGACAGATAAAATACCACTAAGCATTTTGCCCAGTGTGCTAACAATTCTGCTAGCTCACCTAGTAACAATAATAATGATGATGGTTTCAAATTTTGGCACTAGGCCATCAGTTTCAGGAAAAGGGCTAAGTTGATTACATCAATCCCATTGTTCAACTGGTGTTTATTTTATCGATCCTGAAAGAATGAAAGTATGCCTTGATGCAGTACCAGACAGTGGCTTTCATGGCTTCTGATCTTAACTGATTGGAAGTGCTATAATTTACATGATTTATCTAGGTATAAAAGATGGGCAACAGAAAATGCACTGCCTAGTACCACATATTTGCTTGTCAGTTGCTTAAACAATTGAGCATGTCCCTTTGTGGTTGATGATTTGTGCATCTCTGATCATGAGCAGAAGTAGTTGGGGAGCATCATAGCCATGTGTTGAGAGGAATTCTTTTGAGTTTGAATAATTCAACTCTGGAAACATGGGTGTTTCATTCACCATCTTTAAACAACTCTTATTCAGGGACCTTTAGAGCAGGATGGGCTACTCAACCTGAAGAAAATTCTAACTGAGCTCCACCTGCAAGGTCATGCACTGTTTATCTCGATATGAGATCACCATGACACAAACATATAGTTGTGATGCATGTTCTTGGTGTACCCTTATCAGATGGGTAGTCATGATGGGTATATTAGGCTTTGTATATTTGCACCCCATTGTCACTATAGTGGCATGCGCTACTCAAGGAGAAGGAAGAGGATATAAAATGTTGTGGGACATAACCATCAAGCGTAACCATTTTATTGTGACTAGAAAACCTGACATTGTGTTCATAGAAAAGAAGAAGGACAAAGTAATTATTGTGGATATTGCTTTACCATGGGACCACAGGGTGAATGAGGAGAATGAGAAAATGGAGAAATATCAGGAGCTGAAGTGGGAAATCAGGAAAGTATGTAGAATCAGGCACTTAGAAGTGGTACCGATTGTGGTTGGTGCACTGAGAGCTGTTAGAAAAAGGTTGGATGCATAGCTTGAGAGGCTAGGAATTACCATCAGAATGAGGCTGTTGAAGAAAACAGCCTTGTTACGATTCTTAGGAGGGTATTAGAAAGTTGAAGAGCAAGGAATGGCCCAAAGGATCTTTGGCTATTGGATATGGATTGCTCTTTTGGAATAGTGTTGGTATAACATTTGCCAGAGCAATAGTGTCACTGAAAATAATAATGCTACAAAATGTAACAAACACTTTTTTCATGTTGAAATTTATGAAGAGAATGTCCAGGTTTAGTCTTGATATATGCTATATCACAGATGATTTTTTAAAAATATAAATTTTAGTTCAATATAAAAAAGTACTAAATTTTTCATCATTGTTTCTTTAGTACTACCACAACCATCACCACCACCATGATGGAAAACATGAATTATTCATGTTCATTCTGCAATCATTACAAAATCTAGAGATATATGTATAGTTCACATTTCTTTATTTGAGTATCAACTAATTTTTTCAGTTATTTAACAGTATACAACAAAAATAAAATTAAATCTTTATGAATTCATTTTAAGTCATTTTATAAACTTTAACCAGTTTCTGTTCCATAATAAAAACATGAATATGCCAGAGGTGAAGAAAATTCTTATATTTAAATGTAGTCATTAAACTCAAAATCTGTGACGTAATATACATATTTAAGTGTTTATTTCAAATAATACTCAACAAAAATGAGACATCTTGATGAATCATCATCATATCACCATCATTTAGTGTCCATTTTCTATAAGTTAGAAGATTTGACTGGAACTGGTAAGCCAGAAAACTGCATCAAGTTCCAGTCTATTTTGGTTTGGTTTTTATGACTGGATGCCCTTCCTAATGCCAACCACTCTGCAGAGTGTCACCAACACAGATGCTTTTAATGTGTCACTGGTACAGATGCCTTTTGCAAGTCACTGGCATAGGTACCTTTTACATGTCACTGGCACAGGTGCCTCATACATGCCACTGGCACTGGCCATGACTATGATTTCACTTAATGTGACGTCTTCTGAAGCACTGCAAAACACCAAAAGTCTCTGTCGCTTGTCACTGCCTCATGGAGAAAATAAAAAATAAAAGATATGCTAGTAGTCATGGCATGGAAGTGAGAGCAACACTGCCATCACCAGTAATCAAGACAACCATTATAACAACAAATAAGCATCACCACTTCTCTTTCTCTCTCTCCCCTCACTCCATTTACCATCATCATCACTGTCACAGGAGCCTTTGCCACTGTCAAAACTATTATTAGCTTCTTACTCTAAGTTACTTCCCCTACTGTGATGGACCCTGTATGTTAAAACTACAGTATTCATATTATGACGGGATGGTCATGGTTGGAAGACCTTGGATAATAGATCTGCATAGTTAGGATTCTCTTGCAGCTAAACAACGATAATAATAACAGAACCTAGTCAAGATAATAAAAATAGGTGTGGCTGTGTGATAAGAAGTTGGCTTCCCAACCACATGGTTCTGGGTTCAGTCCCCACTATGTGACACCTTGAACAGATGTCTTCTATTAAAGTCCCAGGCTAACCAAAGCCTTGTGATTGGATTTATTAGGCAGAAATAGAAAGAAGCACGTGTGTGTGTGTGTGTGTGTGTGTGTGTGTGTGTGTGTGTGTGTGTGT
>JAOPJW010004870.1:122978451-122991490 GCA_027122535.1 Octopus maya
AATTGAGTTGTTATATATGGGTCAGGGTAAAAAGTGGTTTATCCCTAATTTATATGGCAACTTAGAATCGGATGAAAAATGTGGAAACGCATAAAAAAAGTATATACATACACACACAGATATTTTGAGTTTTTAGAGATATATAAGGAGAGAGAGAGATTCAGACAGGTGTGTGTGTATGTGTGTCAACAACAGGACTGTATGTTAGATCATGTTTTTTGTGTTAACAATTTTAATAATGTTATAATAATAATACGAATATAGATTTTGGATAGATATCTGTAGCTGTGTAAATTTATGAATAGACAGACAGACAGATAATTGAAATGTAGGTGTGTGTGTGTGTCTGTCTGTCTGTGTGTGTGTGTGTGTGTGTGTGTGTTTTTGAAAGAAACTTTCTTTGTAGTTTTCTGGAAACAATAATCAGACTGTTCTAAATAACCAGCCGATCTGATCGGAAAAATTTCAAACCTGAGCAGGTGTGTGTATGTGTATGTGTGTGTGTGTGTGTGTGTGTGTGTTTCTATATACATGAAAGTATGTGCGTGTGTGTAGTATATATATTACTCTTTACTCTTTTACTTGTTTCAGTCGTTTTGACTGTGGCCATGCTGGAGCACCGCCTTTAGTCGAGCAAATCGACCCCAGGACTTATTCATTGTAAGCCTGGTACTTATTCTATCGGTCTCTAAGTTACGGGGACGTAAACACACCAGCATCGGTTGTCAAGACATGTTGAGGAGACAAACACATACACATATACATACACGACGGGCTTCTTTCAGTTTCCGTCTACCAAATCCACTCACAAGGCTTTGGTGGTCCCAAGGCTATAGTAGAAGACACTTTCCCAGGTAAGCAAGCTTCTTACCACACAGTCACTTCTGCGC
The DNA here is from genome assembly GCA_027122535.1 of Octopus maya. NCBI lineage: Eukaryota > Metazoa > Mollusca > Cephalopoda > Octopoda > Octopodidae > Octopus > Octopus maya. Next base: position 122,979,342 of record JAOPJW010004870.1, read on the forward strand.
CTATTTGGTAATTTTCAAAATGTATTTTATCTAAAACACAAGTTAAATGTATAATCTGTCTCCAGACACCGAATGCAATAAAGTAATATTTATTGAGCCAATATGGTTTGTGATTTAGGTGCAAGACTGGAAATTCAGAAAGGAAGGGATTTGGGTGATTCCATAGCCCCCCCCCCACTGCTTGACTGGTACCAATATTGAACCAACAACAGTGCTTTCTACAATGTCCAGTGCAAAAACTGCAACAGATCTGTCTGAAGTTACAGTCTACCGTTTTAGAAATGGATATCATTTTATAATGTGATTCTGTATGTAACCAAAGACTAAATTCTGAAATAATAGTTATATGAAGAATTGAACCAAGTGTGGTTATACTGATCAAGAAAAGTTTACATCAAGCATGAGCAACCTTTTACAAGAAGCTGGCCACACAAGACATGGCATATCATTAAATAGGTTGCACTATTAAAACAAATTAAAGGTAGGTTTTCACTAGGAGCACCATTCAGGAAGTCCTATGGGCTACAGTTTCTCCATGACTGGTTTAAATGTTACAAAGCACTAAATTCATAAATTAGATTTTGAACGTTGCTGTGTTTGATATCAGTAACCATTTTTGTTGGTTATTACACCAAAAATAAATGAAACTCAATGTGTCAGTGTTTGAAATACGTTATTCATGCCCTTTTTCAAACTATTAACCTAATCTTTAGAGATGAAACATTTTAAAATAATTATATTTACCGCATTTTAATGTGTATAAGGAACCCCACTTTTTTTGTCAAAAATCAGGTTTAAAAAATATGGGAGCTTCTTATACATGGATAGTATTATAATCCCTTACAAAGTCTTTTTTCCAAATTTTAAGCCCCCAAAATAATGGGGCTCCTTACACATGTCAAAATACAACATGCTGCATTTCAATCTATGACCCTCACTTGTCATCAAGTGGCTTTCACCTGGATATGTACACAGTCAATCAGACAAGGTATGAACTAAGAACCTTCCTTTTTTTAAAGCAAATAATGTTTTATCCACTGGACAATTGTGGCATGTATGATTTAAAATTAAAGTTCCTAGTTCAAATCCAACCTATAACTAAATACACAATTAGAATTTTGGAGACCAAAATGTTTAATTTCAGAAGATGTAATTAGTAGATCAGACAGTATGCGCCTTAAAAGCAGGACTTCTGGAGGTCTAATCCAGAGTTAGAGGCAATGAATTTTTTAATGTGTGTCCATGTTATACTACCAGCTCAAAACAGAAACACACCTGCTTGCACCAGGTGCAGGATTCACAGGCTCCATGCACATATAAAACAATGCAACTAATATAACACTACAGGGTGGCCCAGAAGTTACAAAGGGGTTTCAATATTTAATAATTAGTTAATTTTCATTTTATTTCAGACTTATATAATAAAGACCCTTAAATTTAAACATGGAAAATTACACTACTGAACAGCGAACACAAATTGTGAAATTTTATTACCAAAACCAAGGATCAATAATTCGGACTCAACAAGAATATTGTCGTCATTATAGAGCAATGAATTGCCCAAGAGAATCAATGGTCAGGCGATTAATTGGTCATTTTGAAGATCAAAGATCAGTAAGTAACCCTCCATGAATAAACAGACCTTACTCCATTAGAAACAAAGCCAGAGTCAGGCGTGTGAGGGAGAGTATTGAAAAAGACCTGACATCATCAACGCAAACACGTTCTTGATAAGTTGGAGTCTGCAGGACATCGCTCCAACGAATTTTAAAAACAATGGATCTTTTTTCCCATACGATCCAATTGGTACAACAACTGAAAGAACTACATTATGCCGTTAGATTACAAGATTCCGAGAATTAGCAAGAGAAGATCCATGTTGCTCTCCAGATCTAACTGCTCCAAATTTTTTCCTATGAGGCTATCTTAAGGGAAAAGTTTATGTCAACAAGCCTCAAACAATTGCAGATCTTAGAAATAACATCAGAACAGAGATCAGATCACTGGATCCACAGACGTTAAGGGCTGTTATGGAAAACGCTTTAGAAAGAGCACGTTTATGTGAATTGGAAACTGGACACCACTTAAACGATGTCATCTTTCACACCAAGGGGAAATAAATCTCACATCCATATTTAAATATTCTTTTCTACTCTAGGCACAAGGCTTGAAATTTTGGGGGAGGGGCCCAGTCGATTAGATAGACCCCAGTATGCAACTGGTACTTAATTTACCGACCTCCGAAAGAATGAAAGGCAAAGTCGACCTCAGCGGAATTTGAACTCAGAATGTAAAGACAGACGAAATACTGCTAAGCATTTTGACCAGCATGCTAACATTTCTGCCAGCTCGCCGCCTTAATTTATCTAAATATTACATGAACAATAATTCAAAGTGCACATTTCTTTGGGCTTTCAATAGCAAACATCTACACAACATAACATTTTTTGCACACATAAATTATCTCATACAGAAAAAAATGGTTACTAAGAGAAATAAAAAATGACAATAAGTCTCAGGTATAGAAATCCATACAACTGAATACATTTAAGGAACAAGTTAGTGTTATCAAAAATATTTCCTTCTTCCGTATTATTGCGTAAGTAGCTGGCAGTTTCTTATGAGATTTCATTTGAAAGTACAGAAAATTTCCTGCACTGTTAAGTTTATGGAGACATATTTATATTTACCAAAAGAAAATTCTCTTAATGTTTTGCAACTAATGTTTTATTCCTCCTTAACCTCTCAAGATTCAGTGTAACATTTTATATTTTTATTTTATTTATATTAAAAAAAACAAAAAAAAGCAAAACAAACTGAAATGAAACACAAAATGAGTTCTCTCCCTTATCCCCTCCTACAGTATACCCACAGATTCTATACATATGTACGTACGTACGTACGTATGTATGTATGTATGTAAAACAATAGATAAATCTGAGAAAGTGGTTGAGGGTAAATAGTAAAAGGAAGATGAATAGGAGAAGAGAGAGGTGGTCAAAAGAAGAGAGAAAAACGAGAGATGAGGAGAAGGGCTGGCAGAATGGGAGACAGAGATAGACAGAGTCTAGTGGAGAGAGGAATGGTAGGCTGAAGGGAAAATGGATAAAGGAAAAGAAAAACTTCAAAGGAAAATAGGGCATGAGATGGAAACAGAAAGGGTTATGGAATGAAAGAAAAAGTGATACAAAATGAAATGGAAAAAAACCCAGGAAATCCATATGTACATATTTGTCAGGCCCAAATCCTAAAATGGTGTTACTTCCTTGCTATTTTACCAGGAGGCGGTCCCCCAACAACAGTAGCTGTGGTGCTAGCCACAATAGGCGGTCGCATTGGAATGGCTGATACCATTGTACTCATTGGTGCCATAGGTGGTCCGATTGGAGGTCCCATTGGGGGACGGATACCAACTGCAAAAAAGGAAAAAAAAATGCAAAACAATGAGACAAGAAAAAAACTGAATCACTGCATATGTAATATCAATAATATTCAAGATTAGAAATTTGAAGGGGATGGGGACAAGCTTGGATGGTTGTATTGATGCCAGGGATTTTGACTTAATTTTGTTTTCAATCCCCAGTCCATTTAGGGTTTTGTCATTGGACAGTGGCCATGCTGGAGAATAATTTCAAAGGGTTTAGTCAAACAAATCAATCTAAGCACTTATTTTCAAATCTGGTATTTAGTCTATTGGTCCCCATTGCTGAACTGTAAGTTACAGGGAACTAAACAAACCAACACTAGTTATCAAACACACCCACTAGGTCTCACCAAGGCAATGACTAGTGACTGGGACCTTTGGAAATATGCAGTACGTGAGAAGACCTGGCAAACCAAGTGAGAGCATAAGCTGTGACCTCTGCCAGAAGTGTAGCCAGCTCACTTATTCGTATCTTTACTTCATTGGACACTAAACTCTGCTTGCAAAGACCTGTTGGGGCAAGTGAAATCGAAATCGTAATTGAACCATATTCGATGACTGGCACCTGTGCCACTGGAGCACTAACAGCACTGTCCGAGCATGTTCATTGCCAGAGCAGCTGTCTGGCTTCCGTGCTAGTGGCCCATAAATACCACCATTTGAGCGTGATCGTTGCCAGCGTTGCCTTATTGGCACGTCAGGAAATCATTCAGTGAGGTCGTTGCCAGTGCCACTAGACTGGCCCCTGTGCAGGTGGCACGTAAAAAACACCATTTTGAGCGTGGCCATTGCCAGTACCATGTGACTGGCCCTCGTGCCGGTGGCACATAAAAGCACCCACTACACTCTCAGAGTGGTTGGCGTTACGAAGGGCATCCAGCTGTAGAAACTCTGCCAGATCAGATTGGAGCCTGGTGTGGCCTTCTGACTTGCCAATCCTCAGTCAAATCGTCCAACCCATGCTAGCATGGAAAGCGGACATTAAACGATGATGATGATGAATGTATTCTTTGTTGTTTTTTTTTTTAAGTCAGTAGGGTGTTGTTTGAAGGACATTTGATTGCTTTCCTTTAGTATGTTGAATGAGTGCATTTGTTATTGTAAATATTTCAGGAAGACAGTATTTTTGTTTTAATGTACCCAATACAGAAACATTAGTACTTTCAATTAATCATATGTTGACATGAAACTTCACATATTTACTAACATGAATATGTAAGGAAAGTAGAAAATATGAAGCCATCATGTTGTCACATTTTCCAAGGGCATTAACTACAGATAGAAATTGAATCACATGTTTGGTACGCTGTGAACTTATTGTTATTGTGTATTGTCTTCCTTCCACTTTCTTTAATTATAAGGGAATGACCATATAGAGGAAACCTATATAGTTGCTTAACCTGCTGGAAATAGCAATCAAAACTCTCTCAAATCATACCCATGTCTTAAAAATGAGCTTGGCTTATTTGATAATGTATGCCTAACCAAAAGACATGATACTTACTCACTCACTACTGAAGTATTTTTGATCATGAGTCTGCTCTATTAGGGCTAATCTTGAGTTAAACAATAACTATAAGGAAAATGAGGTAAAAGAGTCCCTGTGATCATTCAACCTGCTACAAATAGCTGCAATCATTTTTACATTGCACTATACTGTTTTAAAAAGGAAAGGATATGTAGTTCTAGATGATAGTAGCAGTAATATTTGGTCAGAGAGGTCTGCTCGATCAGGGTTACAGTTCTTATTTGAAGTTACTGCACTTCCCTAAATCTTGTATCCAGTTCTTATTCATTCTTATCTCCTATATCTTGATCCAGTTCTTATTCATTCTTATCTCCTATATCTTGATCCAGTTCTTATTCAAAGTTCTAAATAGTTAATCTGTAATGTAGTTTGCTGAGATCATATCTCACTTGTATGTTGAAGTTTTTGCATGTTTGCTTTGGTTGGGTATCACTCTATAAAGTCCACTGAGTGCATTTTATCATGCTAAAAGGGTTAAGAGTTACCATTTGCCCCATGCAACAAGAGGTAAAGTACCTCCCTCTGTCTTCTGTCAGTTATTATTTTAAAATATTGTTCTCTTAGGCAGGTAACCTACAATGCAACTTATGGAGTCCATATTTTGATCATACATTCCTCAGCTATCAGACAGGGGTCAAGGTAGTAATCAGATGTGGCTTGGCAAAAAAAAAAACAGCCTCTATTAAGTGAATAGGGAGGAAGGAGTTGCCAAGGTATAGCACAGTTTCAAGAAGTTATGTTTCGTAGTAAGGTAGGTGGAGGGGTGCATCAGCTTAAAGTGTTTAAATGTTTATATGAGAGAGGGGGAAAGAAAGAAATAGACCAAAGGTGGCTGAGAATGGATGGATAGATAGATAGATAGATAGTAGTAGTAGTAGTAGTAATTTGCTACAGCGGCATAGATGTGGGGGACATTACAAGGATGGGTAGCAGTTTGTGTGAGAATAAAGAAAATGGGGTGAGAGACAGCAAACTGTGATAATATAACATAGGCGCAGGGGTTGCTGTATGGTAACTTACTACCATACAGCTTAGGCAAGTGTCTTCAACCATAGCCTCGGTCTGACTTAATGCCTTTTGAATGATTTGGTAGACAAAAACTGAAAGAAGCCTGTTGTGTGCATACATGTATGTCTTTACATGTGTGTTCATCCCCACCACTGCTTAACATCCAGTTCAGCAAATGTAACTGATAGAATAAGTACCAGACTTTACAAAAAATAGGTACTGGGGTTGATTTGTTTGACTAAAATTCTTCAAGACAGAGCCCCAGCATGGCCACAGTTTAATGACTGAAACAAATAAGACATAAAAGATAGCATACAAAGTATGTGATAACATGAATGGTACAGTCCTCCTGATACAGGAGAAACTCTTGCTAGAGCCAGTCAAGGAACCCTGCAGATCCAGGATTACCCTGACCACCAATGGTACAAACCCTCTCCCAACTTGCTTTCCAGTCTACAGGTGCATGCTTAGAGTAGAGCCATTCACTCTGACAATTTTTGCTGTGGTCACCCATCTTTTCCCAAATTCCCTGGGAGGGAGCACTTCCATCTCTACCCTCATTTTGCCTTTCCAAATAGAACTTTAAAATGGTCAACAAGAATTTCACTGAAGAAGGTGTCTTTCCTCAATCCATTCAGCCATGTCCAACATCTACTACACAGCCTCTTTTACCATAGCCACTACACGGAGGAACACTGCCTCCCCAGCCTGGGTTGATTCTCACAATGGATTTGGCTCAAAATTGGATTCATGCTATGAGCTAATGATGATGATAATCCTTTCTACTGGAAGCACAAGGCCTCAAATTTGGGGGAAGGGATTCAGTTGAGTACATTAACCCCAGTGCGTAACTGATACTCAATCGACCCCGAAAGGATGAAAAGCAAAGTCGAACTCAGCATATAAAGATAGACAAATATTATAATAATGATGATGATGATGCTTTCTACTATAGGCATAAGGCTAGCAAATTTAGGAGAGGGGGTAAGTTGGTTACATTGACCCAAATGCTCAACTGGTACTTATTTTTGTGCCAAAATTTGAAATCAATATTTGTTATTTAAACTTGTCAACATTATGTGTGTGTGCATGTTGATGCACAACAACCATTAACACTTACAATGTTACAAACATTATGTGTTATAGTGAGGTATGTATATATATTATTTGCTACCCAAAGTTTTGCAATCAGATGATCCTCAATTGTACTTTATAAGACAATAGAAATTGTGAGTGAGGCCAAATAGATATGGTAGTAGTTGTGTTGTGTTGGTGGGAGTGCAAAGGTTGTAGTATCAATTTTAGAAACAGAGGGAGGATACAACATAAGGTTATATTAGTATTTGTAGTGTTGAGTAAAATTTTGCCAGTTAACTAATTAACCTGAGGTGGAGGTGGGGCTATTGTGTTTGTGCATGTAGCAGTTCCAATTCTACTCAGTCACCTAAACTTACTCAATTACAACAAGAAATATAAGTTTTGTTACTCCTTTATTTTTCCTTATTACTTCAAATGGTAATTAGCAAATTAATTATTTTTGTTTCATCTTTTGTACATCTACTACTTCTGGAATTGTTATATCTGTTTGTGTGATTAGGTATGTATCTTTTTTTTATATATATAATAAAATATTATAGCTGTTCTTTGCAATTGAGCCATGTTTTACAATTTAAGGTACACATGTACTCATTAGCAAATATAGATTCCTTCTCAACCTTCCTGTCCTTTATTCTGCAGAACATTTAGGATGTAACAGCTAGAGGGAGAGAGTGTTGTGCCAGTGCTGGGCTGGATGTGTGTGTGTGTGTGTGTGTGTGTCTGCAAATGTGTGTGTGCATATATACGAATACACATCTGTGTCTATATATATATATATGTATGTATGCAGATAACAACCACAACAGTAAAGGAATATACAGAGAATCTTTGAAAAGTCTTGATGTTTTCAGTTTTGGTTACAGATAGAAATTGCAACCTTCAGCTTTTCAACATTATTACATAGTCAATGTTTATGTGAATTTATACAATAGGCAAGAAGTTAGCTTTTGAAGCAGTTGTCCAAAAGTTTTCTCTTTCCCAAGTTGACTTTGGCAAGTAAAATTCTGTAATATCAAGGAGCACAAAAACAAAAGTTATATTAAGGTTTAATCTCATGACACTGTAAGCTAGACCCTTAAGTTCTTTGTCAATGGGCAAATTTATTTTATATAATGCTTTGGGGGAACAATAGCATCATTGGTTATGGGTTTCCAGTGAACAAGTCATTACTTATTGCATTCATTAATGGCTGATGAAAGTAACAAGGGATTGTTTGTACAACTCATTAGAACAAATATCTCAAAAGGACTTTGTTCGAAAGTACCAGTTTCATCATCTTTCTTGATATTGTTTAGCATTGTTTATATCTTTCAGTAGCATACATTGCCAAAAGATAGAAACATATATGTATACACACACACATATACATAAATACACACATGTAATGTGTGTGTGTGTGCATGTGTGCATATATATATATAGAGAGAGAGATCTATCTATATATACACACACACACTCATGCGCACACAAATATATACATGCATACACATGAATACATACATGAGATTGATATGCACACACACACACACACACACACATACAGTTGGCTTCTGTATTTTCTCCATCTATCAAATTTCATTCACATGGCATCTATGATGATGTACATTGGAATCAAACCTGGAACTATGTGGTTGCTAAGTGCCAAACATTTTGCATGTGCCATTGTATGCAACAATTGAATAGTCATGGGCGAGTGGTGTGTTGTGAGTGCATATTTGGCTTCTAGGTTGGTGGTGGTTTGGGCAGTAGATGTTTAGCAGTTTTTGAGAGATAGATGGCTGGTAGTGGGCTTTTGGTGGCATGGTAGTTGATAGTTTGGGTGTGGTTGGATTGCAAAGTTATTATGGGTTGGTGGATCATGGTTGGCATTTGGTGGTTAGACTGTAAACAGATCAAGGAAGGGGAATAAAGTATTGAATACTAGAACAGACTTCAGTAGATGGTCAGAAAGCAAGAAAAGAAATTATTAAAGATAAGTGAAAATGAAGAATGGTTGTCATGAAGTGGTTCAAACTTGTCTATAAATAAATTCTTTGATTCTAACTTATCAGCTTTTGTTTTTGTTGTCAGTTATTACTATTTAGACCCAGATTAGCTCTGATCAAAGATATTCCAGCTGTGATCATCCAGTCTTATTTTCAGATAAAATGTTTTTACGAAAGCATTATCCAAATGTTTTTTTTTTTTTTTTTTTTTTTTTGTTTTTTTTTTATGAATGAGTGTCTGTGAACTGTGGCTGCTAATTCTTGCAAGTTTAGTTATTGCTTTGAGATGCATTCGTTGACTCCTCACTTTCTGTTGTTGGTAGTAGTTTTGTGATTGTAATATTCATTTCGGATGTATGAATTATAAAATTTAATGAGGAGAGGGAGTTGTTGGTTGTCTCATTCATGTTTTGTTCCATGAACAGTAACATTATTTTTGAAATGACGTGCTATTAACTAGGATTTGAAACCAAATGGTCAACTATGCTATCTAGGATCAAAGGACTACTCAGTGATCAACCCTGTTATGTACTACTGTCGAAGAATCAGTTTTGAACAGTGAGATTCATCACCATTCAATGTCCACTTACCATGCTGGCATGCATTGGGCAGTTTGACAGGAGCTGGTTAGTCAGAGGAGTGTGCCAAGCTCCACTATCTGCTTTGGCATGGCTTCGACAGCTGAGTGCTCTTTTCAACAACAAGGAGACAGAGGTAATCATAATAACGTTGAAGATAGAATATTTCATATTCTTTCTTAAAAAGATTATAAACATTGATATTGTTCTTTGGAAAAAAATATATTTGCAAAACTATGTTAAGAAAAGAATTTGCTTCTAAAGAAATACAAAGACAAATAGCTGTTCCACTTTAAAGCGGTTGAGAAATATGAGCTATTTTATTGTTTATATCATCTCTTTTGCTTTTCTAAGAGGTTATGGCATTTCCTGTTTACCTATCAACATCAGCAGATGGTATTGCAAATTTCCTAGGCCTTAAATAGTCAAGAGTTAGATTTTTTTCCTTGGTTAGAATTAGCAAACTAATGCAGGTTTCTCACTAATCTAATAAAACCACATGGACTAGCCATTGTCTTTGATGGTTATGAACTGGACCATTTCATTATATTTGCTTTACAACTATATAGACTGAACTAATATTGTTTTTTTGTTTCTGTGTGTGTATATTTGATGAAGACATTGTGTTGTATGGTAAAATATAAGCTAACTGCTCAGCTACAGGCCAAGTAACATTAAAAAAAACCTCAACAGCACACAATCTCTCCCTCATAGACTGCTTTGAAATTTTGCAATTAGCCAGTTGTAAAAAAACTCTTTAAACCTACCAAATGAATTCATTAAAACATTAATAATGCGTTAAAATTAATATTATATGAATAAAAATTTAATATTATGTATTAAAAAAATTAATATTATAAATTAAAATAGTGTATCAGAATATTGTTTACTCATCTCAATACCCATCTGCTCCAAACTTCCCACATTAAAGTGTTCGTAATTTAATTAAAATCTGAACAAAAATCTCATTAACACATCAATGTTAATATGCATGCTTTTATGTAAGAATGTTTTATTCAGTTTTATTCCAAGCACCAGCTTAAAGATACCAATAAACAAACATGAAGTTTGAGCTGCAGTTATTTGACAAACTCCCTTCTAACTCTTGGTTATTTTAAAAATTAATTGAAACACCTAGGCACCATATTCTTGTCAGAAAGATGATAGCAAAAGTGTTAAAACACTTGCTATATTTTAGATCAAATGCCTATTTTTCTGCAGATTCCATCCTAAAATTGTCGTTAACTAAATATTGATCTCATTGATTGATTGATAAATAGATAGATAGATGGACAGACTGGCAGGTAGGCTGACAGATGGATAGGCAAACTGTCATTGATAATATGATACAAAAGTATATGTACAAACTGACAGATTATCAAAATGGTAATGTTATTCTAGAATATTCCTTTTTAAAAACAAAAATAAGAAATTTCATTGAATCAGGAGAATAACTTCGAAAATCATAAAATATGTATTCAAAAATTAGTGTTTTTTTTTTAAAATGTTTGCTTCCAAAATAAAAATTAATACTTCCAATATTTTTTCCCTTTGTAACACGTTGACCAAATGCATGTGACAAATAAAATAATATCTTTTACTTTGTTCCATGTTTGTGGAGTAACTCAGCTGTAAATTTATTTTTTTATTTATCTGTTAATAATTAATCAATGAAACACACATTGCTAATTGTCTTGGGTCTGATGAATTTACTAATCACAAAATCTGCTTGATACGTCTCAACAGATGGAAATTCTCAATGATTTTAGTCTCTTTTTGCATACTAGTCTCTCGCACTCTCTCTATCATTCTCTCTCTCTCTCTCTCTCTCTCTCTCTCTCTCTCTCTCTCTCCATATATATATATGTATGGATCAAAACAATTTGATCCAAATTTGTTGGTACTCTTAAGTTTCAAGTGTGATTCTAGTCGTCAGCTCAGCAACCACAAGTGCCAGCTCTGCGTCCGCAAAAAACTGCATATCCTCTAACGACCTACAGTATCCATCAACAAAAAATATGATTTACTGTTTTGCTGTTACCAGAGATATGCTCTTCTGGCAAATTTCAGGCCTCTGACTGCTAACAACTTCGATATACCACCTTAGAACCAGCTGTTACTCTGCACCGCCTGCACCAAGGTCACTGCTACCAACCAACCCATGAGCAGGACTGCCATTTACCAATCCCCAACATTTAACAATCCCCAATACATACCAATCTCCAACACTTACCAATTCCCAATGCTTGTTTTGCATGTGTACACTCGCATGCATACGAATGTGCATGTATGTGTGTGTGTGTATGTGTTTATATGTGTCCGTGCATTTATGTGTGCGTTCATGTGCAGATGCACACGCATCAATATACACTTGCACGCAAAACTATAAGAGCATGTCTGCACATCCACATAGAGCACCTACTTCCTCTCTTCATTCCTACCCACCTTCTACCTTCATCGTCACCCCCTCCCTCGTTACCCCACCCCTACACATTCCAACCCCACCATCCATATACAGCCCATCGCAC
>JAOPJW010004870.1:123141167-123151412 GCA_027122535.1 Octopus maya
AGTACTAGGCTTACAAAGAATAAGTCCTAGGGTCGATTTGCTCGACTAAAGGCGATGCTCCAGCGTGGACGCAGTCAAATGACCGAAACAAGTAAAAGAGAATATATATATATCCAAAATGATTACAATGAATAGACTGGTACATCTTCAGATTTTTTTCTTTTAGTTTAACAGTTAATTTATACAGCATAATTAGTTAAAATGACCAGCATGTGTTTTTACTACACCAAGTGAATGCAGCTGCGTATGCCACCTGCAATATTCTACTATGCATCTTCATTCAGGGTCTTTCCATGATCCCGGTTCAAAGCAAACTGAGTTTGTCATTGTATGGCTAGCTTATTTCATTCTTCTACTGTTGTTGAAGATAGAAAAAGAAAAGTGAAGGGGATATGTTGAAATCTGTTGCATTTGCCGGTGTCATGTAAATGATACCCATGAAGTTGTAGTCATGGCTGTTGCTGATGTCATGTCGGTGGCACACAAAAAGCACTCATTACACTCTTGGAGTGGTTGGCGTTATTAAAAATATTCATAATCCAGCAAAGTAGACCCAGATTTACCCATCAGAAGAATTACAGTGGGATTACTCTCCCTAAGTGATCCTTGATGCTTCTTACTACTTAATGCGGTTAGCCAGAACCTGGAATATACCTGAGACCTATTACGGTTACCCACCTGGATAATTTAACCCTAAATATTCATTGTATGTATATGTGCGTATGCATGTACTTATGTGTGCATATGTATGTATGTATTTATTTATTTATTTATTTGCATGTGTGTGTGTATGTATGCATGTTTGTGTGTCTGTAGCTTTCCCTGACATTTATCAGTAATGAATATAAGCATATAAAACTAAATAAAAACTAAAAAAAAAAAAAAAAAGCGAAAAATACAAAGCAGTACATTTTCAAACAAAGTCTCTTGAGATAATTGTTTGCCATTGAGTTGTAGACACTCCCATTTTACTTTGACCATTAGCAATACAGTGAATTAACAACTGGACAGTTGGAAACACATGTAACCAATGGGGCTATTATTTGCAAATTAACTGCATGAAACAAATAAATAAATAAATAAATAAATGAATAAATAAATATATTATGTTATATATTATATCCAACCATAGACTTGAAGTACTTGACTTGTCCATTTGGCTAAGGTCAAGTGTTTAAGTGACAAGTCAATTGATAGGGCGAGAACATGATTACTACCAGTATCAAGTTCTATGTTACCATGTTGGCGATGGAGGAGACAGCGATGACCATGGTGATGGCAACTGCAATGGTCATGGTGGTGGTGGTGGTGGTGGTGGCTGTAGCGTTTGTGATGGCAGTAATTGTCAGAGAAAATTCTTTGGATAGAACACAGACTTGGTCTTGTTAGAGAAAAATTCTTTAATCAATTAGAATTCGAAATGTCTATAGGATTAGTTCATTATTTTTTTCTCTTATAATTAAGATCAGTTTATTAAAAGCTCACCTTATCTATAATCTATGATGCATTTGTGTATGTGTATGCTTGTTGCACATATATATGTGAGTTTGTGTATGATGAGAAGCTCTTAGTGAATGGTGTCTGTATCAAAATATAATGATATCTTTTGGTCTTTCATTCCTCATACTGTTTTAGCCATCATCTCTGTGACCTTGCCAATCTCTCTGTGGTCTGATTGTTGGATCTTCTGTAGCTTTTGATGTTGCATGTATAGCCTTGCCTGTGCCTCTATGGTATTTCTGTGCATTTACACCTTTGATTATGCATCTATAGCTTTGTGCACCTACAGCCTTTCTGGTGCACCTGAAGCCTCTTTGGCACACCTGTAGCCTTTCTGGTGCACTTGTGGCTTTGCTGCTATATCTGTAGTCTTACTTGTGCTTCTGTGGCATTTTTACACCTACAGCCTTCCTAGCATACCTGTAGCCTTTGTGGTGCATCTGTAACCTTCCTTGTGCACCTGCAACTTTGCTGATACATCTATGGTCTTCCTCATGCTCTTGTGGCTTTCTTGGTGACTGCTTGTTCTAGGATGTCACATCTGTATCTACTGTATACTCTGAAGTCCATGTTTTGGCTTGTCTATCATTGTTAGTTGAGATGACGGACGAGACATGAAACTAACCAATAACACATCAAGATATCACATAGATGGGTGATGCAGAATATCAGCAAGTATCGCAGCTAGATATCACATAGATATAATTTGTGACAACCACCATTAATTTAATTCAGTTTTTGTGTATATAATTCTCATTTGTCTAAAAAATTTCTTTAAATTATTGATACAGATCATCATCATGGTGTTATGTTGATGATGATGATGATGATGAGGATGATGATGACAATGATGGTAACAATGACGATGATAGAAACGTAGGTGTTGATGATGCTAGTGTCTGCTTTTCTATGCTGGAATATGGTAGATAGGTACAGCATATTGCTATTCATCACAACCTTCTGCTGCCAATTCCTCTGTGAGGTTTAACATCTTAAGACCTGATATCACATCTTCCAATATTATTCTTTGCCTTTCTCTGCTAGGAGTAGCTCACCCCTATCCCTGCTAGCATTTTGCATTCTTTGACCCTGTATGTACGATCCATTCATATAATCTGCTCATACTAATGCAGCACACACTAACCCTTTCGTTACTGTATTTATTTTGAGATGCTCTGTGTTTCTTTCAATTACTTTAAATATAACCAAGAATTTAGTAAAATAACTTGGTTATCATTCAATTAGTGTAAAGAACATAAATTGTAACTAAGGCTTGGTAGAAGATTTTAATTCAAAACTTATGAAAACAAGACAATTGTACTCAGAGCCAGAGCCGGTTTCAGCTGGGTTGGTAATGAAAGGGTTAAGTGATATATTTAAAATCCCAGCCACTCACTTAGCCCATTTTCATTCAGTATTTCATACCAGTTAATGCTGAAAATCAACAGGTCATCCTCAGTTTTTCTTTTCTTCTGTAGATCTTCCATATACAGTGTCTATGTCCTACTATCAAGCAATATAAAATTGTTTACAATATGCATGACACAGTTCATTTCTTGAATGTTTTTTTTTTTATATGGGAAGTGCCCATTATGTTTTGTAGGTTCTTCCAAACTGGTGAGATTTATGCAACCAATACCTTGGTTGAACATCTGTAGGTTAATTTCTAAGGCATTCTACCTGAAAAAGATTTATAATTCATGTGCCTTTCACTATGAAACATATGTTAACAAACCTGTGCTGGTGGCGAGGAAACATCCCCTACTTATTCTATCAAGCTAATGTCCTTTGATTTGATTTTAAGGGCTGTTAATGTTGTTTAATTTTGGATCAGTTCTGATGGAGTAGACAAATGATCAAAGATATTTCACCTATAGTCATACTGTCTGTTATTCAGATACAGGGTCAGTGTCTAAAATCTTGCTGGCTTTCCAAAACAGGTAAAATTTTTATAGCTAATGCCGAATCTAAACATTTGTAAGTTAACATGGATGTCTGAATACCTACAACAGAGTAATCTTTGCTAACCAGGGTTGAAGGACCAGTTGAAGGTGTTAAACCAAGCAGTGTGTTAGGTTCGGTGAGATAATAAGTCTTTGAACAGTCATGAAGATGTTACATTTTAAAGACGGAAATAAAAAGTATGAAGTTGGGATGACCATACCTTTCCAATCATACATCATAGTATCTAGTAACTAAAGCTATTGAAATTATTGATAACAAGCACCTTCATAAATATTTGTGAAAAAAATAATACACCTGCCTAATTACACTCTTTAGAAGCAAGCCAAGTGCTACAGTCTGTTTTAATGGTGGCCAATGATTACACATTGACATAGACTATATATTCAATAAGAAGCAAACAATCAATTGTCTCAGCTTGCTTCTACTGGACTGTGATTGTTAAATAAGACACATATAATCAAGTGGTTACAGAAATTCCTCTAACCATTAATTATACATTACCATATGCAATTTATTATTCTATGTATTCTTAACATTTTTTTTAACCTTTGTCTCTCACATTCTTTTTAATCCTGGAGACACTCATTAATATGGAAATTCTATTCTAATATTATACTTTACAATAGAGTAGTATTGTTGGGTGCAGGAATGGCTGCTTGGTTAAGACAGTTACTTTGTGACTATGTAGTTTTTGAGTTCAAAACTACTGCATGGGACATTAGACAAGTATCTTCTACTATAGCTTCAGGTTAGTCAAAACTAATGAAGGAGTGCACTTTATTGCAAGCATTTGGGTCAGATTTTTAGTCAGAGGATAACTTACCTCTTTCTTCTTACTAGTCTTGGAAGCCCAGAAAAAGGGCATAGGCATAGTCCTTTCTCCTTTAACTAATCATTAAAAAGAAGACCAACCTACATGTCTTCTGTATTTGGTTTATGCCTCTGTTTCAAGTTCAGTCCCTGCTTGAGTCAGACCTTAACTTTCATTCCTTTTAGATTAATAATATATTCCAAAAATTACCAGCAATATGCTGGGATGTGGCAGAGGAGTGATGGAAATGGCAGAGTTCAAACTAACTGTTATACATTGGTTTAGTCTTACTATGTTTTGTGTTCAAATTCTGCTTGGAGGTTCAACTTCAAATCTTCTATAAAGTGTGTACAAAAGTAGTATGTATTGGGATCAGAATCAACTAACTATATTTCTATTCTACAGAATTTTGGTCTCATGCCAATGTGTAGAATCAATAACATATTAATATTTTTCTAGATCACAAAATCCATGGTACTAGTGCTTGTCCCCAATTTTTGTTACATTAAGTAGACAAGAGAGAATTTTTTTCCCAAGATTAGATATCTGTCTATTGCATGTAGCTTTCTCACCAGTGGAATTGAATTTGACATGGGAAGCTAAATAATCCTATTGTCGGGATCAGCAGCTGTGAGTTTAGTGCTTTGACTATGGACATAGGCAGTAATAGTAAGATGAAGTAGCTAGTTTTCCTATACTCCATTGACTAATCTATCCATACCTTCTACACTATATTAGAGTTCATTAAATTCACAATGATTACCCTCCACTGATCACAAGAAAAATTGGCCTTTATGCTTATATAAGTTATCAACTTTGAAGTTTCACAAAGAAATTAGATCTTTTTTCCTCTTCTTCAAGACAAAATGCCCAAGGGAACAGAAATCTTAGAACAATAGTTTTAAATATGTTAATCAAAAAGGAATTAAAATTGAAAGGTAAAGAAAATTATCATACATGATGTATGTGAGAGACAATAAAAAGAAAATTTCTGAATACAGTTTTTTTCCTGTGACAATTTCTGTTTAAATTGTTATATTTTCTATATGAAGATATTAGTTACAAATGAAGGCTTTTGAGTTCAATTCTAGTCCAAGTACATATATAAAAGTAAAAGTATTGCTCTCTGAAGATTATTGAGAAATAATTTGATTTCGAACATTACAAAAAATTTTTTCATTTTAAAAAAAGGAAGAAATTATGAGTAGGATATAACAGTTTATTAAATCAATTCTTGTATATTTGAAAGAAAAGAAAACTCAGATATTCTGGCATGATCATTTTTTTCTTGTTTTTGCCAAATGAACACACACACTATATATTTGTTCTTTACTCGTATATTAACTGTACTTATGTTTTTTTAATATTTTAACGCATGTCCATTGTCTGGAAAAAGTGTCACTGAAGAGGTCTCAGATGTGTGACAAAAGATTTCTGGACAACGGATATGAGTTAAAATTTAAAAAAAAATAACACTAATAAACGAGTGAAGAACAAATATATATTGGGTTTGCAACTAAGTTTCCACTGTTTTTTTAAATTTTGGAATTTATTGCATTTTTAAATTTTGAAATCTATTTTTTTCGAGAATTCTATTTTTGAATCATTTTGGAATCTATTTTGTTTTTCTTTTTACTTCTAGTTAAATTCTAGTTAATTTTTGTTTATTTTCAGATTATTAAAATGGAATGTCAAGTTAAGAAAAACGAGCATTTTCGACACCTCCTCCTTTTTGCTTTTAATCAAGGTTCCAAGGCCACAAAAGCTGCTTGCGATGTTTGTGCTCTGAATGGAGAGAGTGTCATAGCTGAAAGAACCACTCGTGATTGGTATGCCAAGTTCAAAAATGGAAATTTTGACCTCAGAGATGCACCTCATTCTGACCGTCCAGTTGAGTTCGATGAAGAGCAATTAAACCAACTTCTGCATGAAAATTCTTGTCAAACGACAAGGGAACTGGCAGAGAAAATGGAATGCTCCCACACAGCAATAGAGAAGCATCTTCACTTGATGGGAAAGGTTCAGGAGTATGGAGCATGGGTTCCGCATGCTTTAAGTGACAACAACAAAAATCAATAAGCCACAATCTCCACTGGTTTGCTTGCTCATCACCGCTCAACTCATGGATACAAGCAACGATTTCTTTATCGAATCATTACTGATGATGAAAAATGGTGCCTGTATATCAATATGAAGCAGCGAAAAGAATGGATTGGCCCTGGTAAACAAGCGATAACGAGCATGAAACAAGATCTTCATCTGTGTAAAACAATGTTGTGCATATAGTGGAACTAAGTAGGGTTTATCCATTATGAATTGCTTAAATGGAACCAAACGGTCAACGCGGAACTCTATGTTCAACAGATGGAACGATTCAACAGGGCTATTCAAGAGAAAAGACCTAATCGGCAGCATGGATTTCTGCTACATGACAATGCCCGCCCTCGTATCGCCAATATGACCAAGGAAGCTGTTCAAACGCATGGCTGGGAAGTGCTGCCACACCTGCCATACTCTCCTGATTTGGCACCAATGGATTTCCACCTCTTTCAAATGCTATGCATAGAGTTTCGTTCAATACTGATGCAGAATTGAGAGCTTAGTTGGATCAATTTTTCGAGTCGAAATCGGGTGATTTCTACCAACAAGGTATTGAAAATCTTGTTCAATGTTGGGAAGAAGTTGTAAACAAGGGTGAATACATTATTGATTAATTAGTTGTTATATTTTATTAAACCTTTTAAACAATTTAAATTCTAAAAAATGGCAGGAACTTAGTTGCCAACTTAATAAAAAGCACTTGAAATTTAGAGCAAGTTTAAATTAAGGATTTTATGTAAAAACAGAAAAATAACAAAAAAGAAATTATTTACAATAATTTATTAAATATAAGGGATTTTGTATGAAAAAAGAATACAAAAGCATTACACACCCACACACACATTACCAACAAGATCTAGTGATACCAGAAAGTTGGTTGTAATCAGCTAAATGACGCCACATAATGCGACTTATACGCCACCGTCTGAGAACACCTCTTGGTCTGGAAGTCAAAACACAACGTTGACGAATCCTCACTATTGAACTGTTCCTTGGAAGAGCAGCTACTTCTTCATCAGCAACTTCCTGTGAATTTAGAAAGAAATCAAATAAAGAAAATATTTTATCGAAGCACTTAAAAGATATCAGTGTAGTAATAATTTTCCAAGCCACTGATAATTTCTTTTGCTTCTACCTATATGCTTTATTTCTCTGTATGGATATAAAGTTTGATTCCCAACCACATAGCTTCAGGTTCAACTTCACTGTGCAGCACTTTGGACAAGTGTCCTCTACTAAAGCTCTGGGTCAATCAAAGCCTTCTGAATGGATTTGATAGACAAACTGAAAGAAGCTTGTCATATCATCATTGTCGTCGTTTAAGATCCACTTTCCATGCTGGCATGGGTTGGAAGTTTGACTGAGGACTGGTAAGCCAGAAGGCTGCACCAGGCTTCAATCTGATCTGGCAAAGTTTCTACAGCTGGATGCACTTCCTAACAACCACCCCAAGAGTGTAGTGGGTGCTTTTTACATGCAACTGGCATGAGGGCCAGTCAGGTAGTACTGGCATTGACCATACTTGAATGGTGCTTTTTACATGCTGCTGTCATGGGACCAGTCAGCCAGCACTGGCACTGACCACACTCGAATACTGCTTTTTATGTGCCACCAGCATGGGAGCCAGTCAGGCGACACTGGCAATGATTATGCTCAAAAGGTGCTTTTTACATGCCACTGGCACAGGACCAGTCAGGCGGTACTGGCATCAACCACACTCAAATGGTGCTTTTCACATGCCACTGGCATGGGTGCCAATCAGGTGGTACTGTCATCAGTTTATTTATATAAATATATATATGAGCATGTGTTTTCTTGACATAGTATCATTTGTAAAAAAGCATGCCTTTAGGGAAATACCCCCTTACTTAGAAACAGGTAAGTGTTGGCAACGGGAAGAGCATCCAGCTCTAGAAAATCTGCTTCAACAAATGCCAGTTTGGAAAATTGGATTTTAAAATGTCTTAGGTGTTGTAATTAATATATCAATCCCACCCCCATCATCATTATCATCATTTTAAATGTTAACTTCTGGGTTAAACAGAATTTGCTGAGGCAGATTTTCTACAACTTGATGTCTTTCCTGTCATCAACACTCACCTGTTTCCAAGCAAGGTAATACTTCCCCATGGCTAGATATGTTTTTCATGAAATATTGGAAATGAATAACAAGACATGCATGGTGGCAACACTCATTTACAATTATCATGTGCTTCTTTCAGTTTCCATCTACTAAATCCATTCTCAAGGTTTTGGTTGGCCTGGGGTTATAGATGACAATGGCCCAAGCTGGTGTAGTAGGGTTGAACCCCAAATTATATGGTTGGGAAACAAGTTTCTACAATAGAATCACATGTGTTAATATTTATAATATATAGAGTAAAATATCAATTTGCCACTCTAATGGGAAAAGCAGTTATAATTACAAAACATTATTATCATTAATTCAGTTTACCATCCAACTTAACAGAATCTGCAAAAATTCTTTTGCCTATTCTTATTTCAGGAAGCAAATTTATTTTATTTGTTCATTCTTTATCATATTAAAATACAGCCAGAGAATTTAATCTCCCTTGTCTTTCTAGACCAAAGAGATGTTCATTCAGCAGTTGCAAGGTCTACCAGTAAAAATTGTCAAATTGTACAAATCTCTGATAAGAAGGCATGCCAGACTTTGAGCTGTCAAAGAATATCACTCTCAATGAAACTCTCTTTCCTTAATAAAACTGATTTCTGATAAAGATGTTCTCCTTGCTTTAGAAGCAATGCCTTTAGCCTTGAAAAACACCTAGTAATTTTATCAAAGCATTGATCTACTGAAGAGAATATTGCAGTTATAGCTTCAAAATACACAATGTACCTCCCTCAATTCCAATTCATCTGGGAGTTTTACAAGTACTACCACTTCTGTTCTGATATGAAATGATGACTGCGTTCTGCACAATGTCATCATAGAGGTTGCCAAATATATCTTCATTCTGTAAATCATACAAAACTTTTTAGATTTGAGCTTGTTATCTAATTATATCATGTAAACATCAGCATCCATTTGTAACTTCACAATAAGTCACTTCAATAAGTTTGAATAATTATCAAAGATTTGTTGAATACAAGGAGCATGTAGTGTCCATCAAATTGTGCTCAAAGTTAAGATACTACCAGGTGTCAATCTATTCTCAGATTTTTTTTAGATGCCTTCATGCTCAGATTTGAAGAAGATTTTATGATTAACCTAGAAATTTGACAACCCAGTGAACACAAACATATAAGAAAGAATTGACAAAAAATTTGTGCCTACCTCTCTCAACTGTTATAGAATAAAAATCAGTATATCATGGTTCAAGTATTATCTGTACTAGCTTTGTTAGGCCACCTTTCCCTTCTAATCCCACTAGGTTATTCAAGTTAAATGATTCCTCAACATTCCTACAGGACTTCTTTATTGGCAAAATTTTCATTATGCATTAATGATTTGCTTGCAAAAATTTTCTTATAGTTTCACCCAGCAGAAATTAGTAGTGTAGAAAACCCATATCACTCAATCATTTGAAAATAATGTTTATATACAACTAATGATATCAATTTCAAATAAAGAAGAAAATCAATACTCTTTTTAAAAGACCGAGCTAAAGGCAGAAAATAATTGGATAAATATTCAAATTTTGTGTTTGTTCTTTTTACCTTATTAATCAGCCATACCTTGATCATGAATTGTTCAGATGAAAGCTCTTATAAATAATTACACTTGAAAAATGTCTATCCCCTATTTACTTCTACTAATGCATTCGTGTCAACTAATTCCTTTATTAAATACAAATTACGACAAACGTAAATAAACAGACGAAGTTTGCTTTTAGAAGCGTTGAGAT
>JAOPJW010004870.1:123216242-123232244 GCA_027122535.1 Octopus maya
ACCTGAAGCCATGTGGTTGGTAAACAAACTTCTTATCCATACAGCCATTTCTGTGCATATAGCATATTTTGAATTATAATTCTAGAAAAAAGGTTCACCACTGATTTTTAGATTTAGTTCAAAACTTCAACTTGTTTCCTTAGGGGATGTTATTAAACTGCTAACCTTTGCTTTACCTGTTTTTGATCATTTATTTGATATAATTTATGAATAATAGCATTGTTAGTTACAGGTATCCAGCAAAGGGCTAGTCATTTGCTCACTGAAAGGGCTAATCACTTGTTCACTGCATTTCAAATTACGACAGTGACAGGGAGTGTCTGTAATTTGACGGACTTCATCCAAAGATCACTGGTTTTTCACCAATATTTATATCCATTGCAATTTCCATCTATTGAATACCACTCCCAAGGTATTGGACAACCAGATGCTTCCCTAGCACTTGCTCAGCATATTTTATAGTGAGATCAATTCTGAAACCATGTGCTTGTTAAACCATATCTGAAACTGTTGCATAGTGAAACTGTACACCCCTCCTGGTAAAAAGTTGTAGTAACCAGCCATTAGACCAGTAACCAGTTGACAGAGGAAGGTCAAGAGGTGGACTGTGTTGATGGGCTGATATAGTAATTATACTGTGATACTGAGTGGACGTTATAACGAGCCAACCTTTTGAGGATAATAACACTGACTCGGGGTCGTACAGTGCCAGATAGAACCATTCTATTGATGACCTTGTAATATAGCAATATTTGTCAGAGTAACAACTGTCGCCAAAAGACTGCTTTACAACAGAACCCTTATGTGAAATAACATCTTTGTGAAGCAACTCTACTTTGGTGTTACCTTCATAGATGTAAAATCCTAGAAGGTGATATTTTGTAGAGAAATAAGACAAGAATTTTGAAAAGTCTTGATTAAATATAGAGAGTTACTGAATATATTCCAACTCCTTGTGCAAGTATCAACAAGTTTTCGTACTGTATGCCTAAAGCTTTATATGCTTTTATTTCTAATGAAACAGTGCCAGAGAAACCTATTTACCATAATGCTTTGTATTGCAGTATTATAGTTAGACTTGAGGTGATTTTTGGTCTGTGTTAGTGTTGTTTTTGTTGTGTATTATCATTTATGTAGGCTTATGTATTGTTTCATTGTTGTAGTTTAAAGAAACTTATGGCTTGTGGTGCAACATTGTTTCTACTACTATTACTACTACTATTATTAGCAATGGAGATAACAATGCTGTAATACTAGTAGTATTGTTTAGTTGTTTTATTTAATGGAGGCAGCTGCAACAGTTGTAGTATTAAGAGGATATATCTTTTGTATAAAGATATGATTTTGCTTTGGGTGGTTGTGGCGATAAAAGCATTAGGAGAATCTAGCTTTTTGTAAATAAATTTCTTTGTATAGTAAGTGTTAGTAGTATTAGTAGTTATTGCATAGATAAGATTTTTAGTAAATTATTTAGCAACAGGTCAGCCTTGATCTAACAGACAGACCTATGATTAAACATATTCAATCTTCTGCCTATCTCTTATTCAGATATTAATGTGTCTAGGACTACCTTATTTAATGTTTTCCTCTTAAAAGCATAAAACAGGAAAGATGATTTGAGAAAGATTTCACTTCCATTTCTACCAGGTTAACTGACTTTGAAATTTTCTGTTGTAGTGATGGTGGTAATGATTAAAAACTCCCTTTTGGCATAATAAAAACTTAAAAACCAGCTTGATTCATTATCATCGTAACTGTTATTATCCAGGGAAAAGTTTGCATATATTGTAAAATACCTTTGTTGCTATTTAATAGATTGCTGTACAGTTAATTTACTAATGTTGAGCAATAACTAGATATGTGACAGTTGCCAGATAAGGTGATATGTAAGGATAAAATGTAAAAAAACTTAGAAGTAGGTAAAGTACACATATATTGAAAGTTATAACTGTTATGATACTTCTACAACATATTAGTTATCTTTTTCTTTTACCTATATATTAAAGGCTTCAAATGCTCATTCTACGAAGGCAACCAAAATAATTCACACAAATATGAGTATTAAGTGATCCTTGTACATAGTTACTCAACCTGTTTCAAGTAGCTGCCAAAAATCCATAGTTGGGGATCCATGCACTAGAGGACATGACATATTTATTAATGACATAATTGTTATTTTTCATTTTGTTCTTTTACCCAGTATAAATTTCCTACTGTTGTTGATTTATTTTTTTTAAGGCCTTGTGATCAATAAAAGAAATTATTACTAGTAGGTAGATTGGCTGATTCAATCTCCTAGGGCCAATTGGATAATATATCAGCCTAATACTGGGTTCATTATAATCAACTTCTCCTCTCAAATGTCTGGCTTTGTGCCTCTTTTAGAAATTATTAACACACAAGTTGGCAGAATAGTTAGAATTTAGGAAGAAATGCTTTGCAGTATGATTTCTGTGCTTGTACATTCTGAGTTCAAATCTCAGGGGTCAACTTTACTTTATATACCTTCAGGGTTGATAAAATACCAATTCGAGCGCTTGGGTTGATATCAACTAAACCTCTCAAAAATTGCTGGCCTTGTGCCCGAACCAGAAATGACTATTATCATAAGTAATACCGTTTCATTTGAAGTAGTAGTAGGCTTGGAATTTATTTTTGAGCTTCTATGCAGCTACTGAGCCTGCAGCTAAACTATTAAGCAACTCCTAATCAATTTTAAAATGTAGGTCACATGTGTTTTCTCAAGTCCTATGATAGCCTACACCTAGGCAGAATGGAAACAATAATATTCAAAAAATGAAATTTAATCTATTTTTACATGCAGTATATCTATCAGTGTAGCTGTGCAAACAGTATACTACATTTTGGTGTTCCTAATAATTCTGTTGGCTATCACTAATATAGTTGATCAAAGGTTTGACAGGTTGATACCAACTAAGTATGAACTGCTGTAATTTGAAGGTCATACTTTGTGATACACTAAAAAAAGGACTAATAAATAGTGATAGAAAGTTGCTGTGACTTTATTGTGGAATGTACCTGCATTAGAAACAGACCAAAGAAAGGCTTAATAGAAGATAATAGATAACGTTGATGCTATTTATGTCTGTCAAGCAGTATACTATGTTATATGATGGATTGTCCTTTGGTTTCAACAATGAACATTCAACTGAATGCCTGGCTAATTAAATTAATGTGGCTGAGTATTCTACTGACATGTGTACTCAATGTAATTCTCAAGCTGAATCAGTGCAACACAATACAATATTGTATTATTTTAGTGATAAAATAATATCCTAATGAGACCAAAAGCATGTCTAGTGTTGTCTTTTATACTTGATAAAATAATTGAAATATTATTAGTCATTTATTAATAGATTTTCATGATTATATAGTTACTTATGGTTAGCATTTTTATGTTCCCTGCATAAATGTTAACTCTAGCTTAACTATTGAGATAAATATTTATCCTTTCATACAAATGCCTTAATTATGTCAGAAGATAAAAAGACACTTGAAAATCTAGTATATTGTAGGCCATCCAACTGAAGCCATTTTGCTGAAACAGTGGTAATAACTGTAAAATCAAGTGTGGGTATTTGGCCATCTGTCAATTAAAGTTTGAGTTATTCAAAACAACTAAACATATAAATGCAGTGAGTTATTTGAAATATGTACATTTGTTTTATATTTACATGCATACACCCATTCATGAAAATACATACACAAGGGTCCCTGTAGCTCTCTGTTCTTTAGAATGAGTGCTACAATACTTAGGTATTGACAAAAATGCATGATATAAAGATTTTATGAAGAAAATGAATGACCAAAGGCTATTATACCAGTCTTTCAAGAATTTGTCGTTTTCTTCTTATTTGAAATTATCCTCAATGCATTTTTAGTATCAGTACTGGTACCCACATTTGAAAGAGCTGAAAAGGAAATCTGCTCCACAAATATTAAATTCTATAAGATTCTGACATCAACTGGAATCTTCCACTAAAATAGTGATATTAAGATTCCATCTGAGAATAAAAGGGGGTGGAAGAGAGGCTTATTTATGATCAGTACAGGCAGCCTTCAAATATTGTATGGTACCACTCAGACCACAACTGCTAAGCAACAGTAATCAAGAGCTCAAAGGTGATGCAAATATCTTGCAGATCACTTCCCAATGTTTTGTGCAACTTCAGAACTGTGGGGTTAGTGTGCCTGATCAAAATCCCTTGATTGAGAAACACTACCCACTCTCAAAAAGGTTATGCATTGCTATTTCTTTATGGCTGTGTTTCCTGACAACTTGAGGATAATGTCACTATTGATAGAAAGTGAGCATTTCTTGTAGTCTTGACCATTATATTTTGAAGGTTATGCCTTTGTAATTCAAGAGCAAGAACCCCATTACTTAGGATGTGTTTGAGAATATTGTCACATTTCTGTGGAGGATATTATACATGTGATCAGCAGGTGTTCCAAAATATTGTATATTGTTGTTAAAACAATATACAAAATTTCTTAAAAAAGAATGCTTTGAGATAAATATAGAAAATATTTATGATGAGCATATATGTTTCAATGCAAAGAACATTGATAGAACATTTATATCAAATTTTCTCCAGATGCAAACTTAAGTCTTGTATACTTGTTTGGAATAAGGAAACTTGGCTATAGAGGCCATTTGTTTTGCAGATGTAAACATTTTCAAAATACTTTACTATTCAGATTATAAATTTCAACTTATAATAGCGCATTTAGTCATGATATTATCTAAATGGTGATTTTGAAAAACTGGGTTTTCGAGCAAAGAAAATGACCAGCTGGCACACTTTGCAAATGCAATCTGTAAGCAGAACTCTAAAAATTGGCAAAATTTCCTTAAAATCCTAAATACAACTCTTCACTTCCTTTACACAGTAAATTCAAATAATTAAAAAAAAAAAAAAAAAAAAACGATAACATATATATGCATAAAGGTAAAATTGGCTGCTCAGAGGATAACAAAAATATAGCCACTTTTTTTTTAAACATTTTTATTAGTCTTTCCTTTTTTTATAATATTGCCAGTGAGCAGGTGATCAGGTTAGAAGAAAAGCATATACTTACATGTGTGCATGCTTGTGCACGCACACACTAACACACACACTTAGCATAGTTATGCACACATTCACAAACCCAAAAGTGTATGTCTTTGTGTGTTTGTAACATACATATCTTTGGGAGTATGTACAACACAACTGAAATTGAAGGATAAAATAACTGGCTTTAAATCAAATTTTGGAATAGAATATAGTTAATGGGTTTTGTGATGTATCAAAAAAATGTCATCTGTCTGACATATTGAGCTATCCTATTTATTATGGAATTTTAATTTTTGCTGAAATAGAATGAAAAACATTCAAACTGCAAGTCACTCATTTCAATTCCATTTGAATTATACATTAAAACTTGTTCTAATACTTATAAATATTACATTTAGTCTAAAAAAAATTAACCCAAACAACTATTTCCTTTTGTGTACATTTTGATGCAGATATACATGCATTAGATTGATATTTTTTTCTGTACCTCTATTGTGAGCATTTGAACCAGACCTCCATCTACAAAGTTTACCCTTCATTTTGTGAACAGTTGCTTTGTTGGTTATAGGTTTCTAACATGCATTTCACTGGTTCATTACATTTACTTTAGTAAGGGAGTCGATGCTGCTCAGGTAGAATAAAAATTACAAGGTATTTTTATTAATTTGGCCAAAATGTCACGCAATACTTTTATTAACAATAATGCTGTCAGTGCCAGCATTACTGTTAAAGAGGATAAGGGCAGACTAATTCAGTTCTGAGTGTACTATAAATAGATATAAGCTACTGTTCTCTCTGTGGTTAGGCCAATGGTTAAATGGTCTTTGAAGCTACAAGAATTACTGAGACTAGTTAAGATTTTCTTTTTCTGACCAGAGAGAGAGAAGCATGTAAGGTGACCAGTATATCTACTTTTCATGGTAAGGCTAAAAGTGTGTGCTATAAACCTACATATTCAAGTTTACTCCCCTCCCTCCCTCTCTCTCAGATGTATGTGTGTTTGTATATGTGTACTGTTTATAGTTCCTTCTGTACCATGGTTTCACATTAAATATTTAGGAATTTGGACACGGTAATCTTCATTGCACCTTTATAGCAGTTGGAGAAGGATGTCATATATGCCATGTTCTATAAATGCATATTAAGCAATTAAGTGTTTAATACAGAAAAATAACAGTATCTAACCGTGATTAATCCCTGCTTACTTCATATAAACTAACATCTGTCTGTACATACTTCCAGCATTAAAAAAATATTCCAGTGAGCATTTTTTGTCTTTAGACCACAACTTAAGCACACATATATGATGGGTTTTCTTAATAGTTTCTGCCCACCAAATTTTATTCATCAAGATATTAGTCAACCTGAGACTAATGTAGAAGACACTTGTGTAAGGTACTACATAGAATCAAACCTGGAACTGTGTAACTGTAAAGCATACTTCTTAACCACAGTCAAATCTATACCCGAATCCTTGGTTGTCTCAGTTTTTCAAATAAAATCTATTAAGGTGTTTTTTGCTAATGATGTATGACTTAAAGTTTTATATGTATGATAAAAAAAAAAAGCTATGATGTGCATGATAAAAAACAGAAAGGTACCATTTAACCTTTTTCTCAAGTACTCCCACTTACCCTCATGTAAATGCAAAGTATCTATAGCAAGACACCTCTATTGTCCCTGACATAAACTCACCTCCCTACTCTCTAATACTTGCTTCACTTAAGCTTCAGGACTTTTTCCTTCTCTTGTTCTTTCTTGCCTTGTGAGTTACTCGGCTAACCTACTAGTGCCATTTACATGGAAAAAGCACACAGTACATATTGTGAAGTGATTGGTGTTAGGAAGGGCATTCAGCTATAGAGACCATGCCAAAACTGAAATGCAGTATAATGCATCTCTGTGGCTTACTAGATTTGGTCAAACTATCCAACCCATGCTAGCATGGAAAAAAGACATTAAATGATAATGGTGACCCCATGTTTCCTAACATCATTCTAACTTTGTAAAAGGACATAAGAAGTGGTGAGATTAGATCTCTAGATGCTATGCATCACAAAATGAGCTGTGATAAGCAATGATACTCTGTACCAGGTCTACTGATCTGATGTTAAAATGATAATCTACAGAAACAAAGCTCAGTATCAAAATTTAGGCAACAGCTGTGTTGAATTAAATTCCAAACCTTAAATTTCAAGTAGTTTCACCATCTGAAATTCAGACTGAATTTTCTAAAATTATTTTTTTCCTCACTTTGCATAAGATTTGCAGCTTTCACACAGATATTTATGAATATATATATGTACATATAAGACTGTATGTGTGTTTTTACTACACTGCTTTTAGATGCTTCTATGTATGGAATGTTACATGTATGAGTTTGATAAGATAGTTAAATTATTTTGTAGGCAAGCAGTGACTATGCTCTTCCCCAAAATGTATGACCTTAGTGAAGTTTAAGATGTGTACTTCCAAATTTTATCTTGCATTTCCATATATTTACTGATATCCCAGTACATATTTGTAAATTTGAATGTTGATTCTTCTCATTAAGATTATTTACCTATGTGTATAATTTTACTAGAATTGTTATTTTGCCATACAATCTGATTAGTAGCATTTCATTCGTCTTTACATTCTGAATTCAAATTTTGCCAAGGTCAACTTTGCTCTATCCTTTCAGGGTTGACAAAATAATTACCAGTCAAACACTGGATTTTATGTAATCGACTTCCCTCTCCCCAAAGTTGCTAGCCTTGTGCTAAAATTTGAAGCCAATATTATAACTTCATTTATTATTTTCTGTTAAACTGCTCAAATTAGTTATTCATATTTTTGTTAATGTAGTCAAAAAATAATTTTACAAAAAACTGCAACAAAATACAAGTATCTTGGTGAAAATATACCAGTGTTATGGTTAAAGATCCAATTAAGGCCTGCAAATTGCTTTTCACCATGATTTTCAATGACAGCCTAGCAACATTGTTGTAGTAGTTATGGTGACAGTTGCCTTGTTTGAGGTTTGTAATTAATTAGTTATCACCACCAGCAACATTGCCACCATTGCTATCATCTTCTTCTCCATCAATTTGTGTCCATTTTAGTTTGAAGCTACCTTAAGTTAAACATTGACATTTTCAAGTGCTGTTATCATTGATTGTTTTTTTTCTTCAATACAAATTGTTGTAGGGGGTGTACAATTGATTTGAGTCAGATCAATAACTAGAAATTAGTTTATTAACCCAGAGATATAAAAGGTAATGTTAGCTCTGGTAAGCTTTGAACTTAGTGATTACACTAAATACTGCAGAGCATTTTATCTGGCACTTAACTATTTCTGCAACTCTATCACCAATTATTGTCATCATCGTCATCATCAGTGTTATTTCTTCTGACTCTTTTCAGACAATAAGTTGACAGAATGCTTAGAACATCAGTCAAAATTCCATTCAGTTACTTTTTTAAATATTTTGGCTCTTTACATTCTGAGTTCAAATTTTGCCAAAGTCAACTGCCTTTCATCTCATTTTGGGAGTTGAGTATTCCATCAACCGTAGTCAGGTACTGGGATTGAGGGGATCAATTAAACCTCTCTCTTCAAAATTGCTGGCTTTGTATCTAAATCAGGTGCAATTGTTATTAAGGTGACAAGCTGGCAGAAGAGTTAGTTGGTAAAATGTTTTGTAGGATTTCTTTTTATTCATTAGATTCTGAGTTCAAATTCTGCTAAGATCAGATTTGTCTTTCATCCTTTTGGGGTTGAGAAAATATAATACTGATCAAGTATTGGAGTTAATTTAGTCTACTTCCCCTTCCCCTCAAAATAGCTGCTCTTTTGCCAAAATTACAAAGAATTAGAAGTGTGTAAAGCTGCAGAATTGTTAGAGCATCAGAAAAAATGCCCTGCAGTATTTGTCCAGGTTTTTTTATATTCTAAGTTCAGATCCCACAAAGATGAACTTTGCTTTTTATCCTTTTGAGAGCCAATAAAGTACCAATCAAGAACTGGTACTTTATCAACCAATACAATAAGTACAGATCAATAAAATAAAGTACAGAACTTTGTCTGGGGACTATGGATAGTTTCCAAAAATCCCTATCCTGGCAGTATGAAGGTTTGGGGTAGATTGCTGGTTTGAGATAAGCTCAACAAACATAGGACTGTTGTCCAGGTCAGTTTGAGATGCATGAAAAGCACTGAAACTGTTCTACATTTACTCCGTGTGCAAACATTGCTGACTTACAGAGTTATGTTACACAACTGTATTAGATATAGGACATCTTCATGGTGGATTTGTCCAATAAATAAGATTGTTTGTCCTTCTGCCCTCATATGATTTGGAAATGCAGGAATTTTTTCTTTGTCTAGTTGTTATGGCAAAAGAGCTTGTGTGGTGCATATGACCAAAAAGGCTGAAGAGGGAGGGGAAGGTGACTTGAAATGTAGGTGAAAGTTCTGCTGGGTCAAGGGTGTTTGTGTCTACTCACAACTAAAGGGGCTCCCAAAACAGCAAAAGCATGTGACATAGAGCCAAGTCTTGATTCTGAGTGATGGCCATTACATATGGCCCGTCGTTTTACATACAAAATATTTTAAAACCAAAATGTGAGTATACAAAAAGAAACAAGTTATACAAACTGAAAATAAAATACCTTTTACTTTTTACCTTTGAGTATGTATGTATGTATATACTTTTGTCCATTGTCAACAATGACCAGTTCATCACATGGAAGAAGATGGATCATGGTGCATATGGTTTTGGCCAATCAGGCTGATGCATACTCAGAAGGTTCCACTGTAGGTTGAGCACTGATGGTCTGCTGGGAATAAAGGCAAGGAGTTGGCTCTGAACTTGCACAGCTTATGTTTTGTTGGTGCTTCTTCAATCCTTTTCTGTTTGTAGGGCAAGGTTATTTTGTGGAGAACCAGCAGTTGCCCATGCATACCAGTCTCCCTTCTCCATACCTCCAATGTTGTCCAAGGGAAAGGCAAAGGCCAATACAGCTTGGCACCAGTGATCTTGTAACTCATTTCTACAGCTAAGTGAACTGGAGCAGTGTCAAATAATCTTGCTCAAGAATACAACACTAAGATCCCAGATGCTGTTCTGAAAGATTGGACTGAAAACTATTTGATATTTGATTATATCAATGAGAGGAACTCTTGGGTCCCAGTGCACATCTAAATCTGGTGGAACCCATTCTCTCCAGATCAGATTTGTTCCAGAGAGAGAGAGGGAAGTATCAACTGGTACTTCATCAATTCTGGAGAGATGAATGGCACCAATTCATCATTATCATCATTGTTTAACGTCCGCCTTCCATGCTAGCATGGGTTAGACGATTTGACTGAGGACTGGCGAACCAGAAGGCTGCACAAGGCTCCATTCTGATCTGGCATAGTTTCTACAGCTGGATGCCCTTCCTATCGCCAACCACTCCGAGAGTGTAGTGGGTGCTTTTATGTGCCACCGGCACGGGGGCCAGTTAGGTGGTACTGGCAATGGCCACACTCAAAATGGTGTTTTTTACATGCCACCTGCACAGGTGCCAGTCCAGCAGCACTGGCAACGACCTCGCTCGAATATTTTTTCACATGCCAGTAAGGCGACGCTGGTAACGATCACGCTCAAATGGTTCTATTTATGTTTCACTGGCACATAAGCCAGACAGCTGCTCTGGCAATGATCATGCTTGGGCGGTGCTGTTAGTGCTCCACTGGCACAAGTGCCAGTCATCAAATTTGGTTCAATCACAATTTTGATTTCACTTGCTCCAACAGGTCTTTGCAAGCAGAGTTTAATGTCCAATGAAGTAAAGGTATACATAAGTGGGCTGGCTACACCCCTGGCAGAGGCCTCAGATTATGTTCTCACTTGGCTTCCGGGTCTTCTCACACACTGCATATTTCCAAAGGTCTCGGTCACAAGACATTGCCTCGGTGACGCCTAATGTTCAAAGGTCATGCTTCAACACCTCATCCCAGGTCTTCCTGGGTCTACTGTTTCATATATATATAAAAACATGCATGCATGCACACACAAAAAGAATGAAAAATAGCATGTGGTAACAGATCAATAAAATGAACTGTTTAGTTTCAGCAGAGTGAATGTCCATGTGTGTGTGTCCAACTATCAGAGCCAGTATCTGTTATTATTAATATTGTTATTTTTAATTTTTTTCAGTATTCAATATGGAGTTTGCTATGGATAGGTTGGAATATTTTTGTCATTTGTCTCTACTTAGAAATTGGTATATTAAGCAGGGTAAGTAAACATTCACTTTATTCTTATTGTATCTGTGTGTCTTATCTGTATAGCCAAGAGAGTTTATATGGTTAAAAGAATGGGTTATGTCTTACATGATTATCTTATGGATTCAAAAAACCTGTTTGAAAAGGGTGGCAATACCAGCAACAGCCTATCTCCCATCAGAAGTATTATATAAAACATGTCGAGTGCAGGCATGGCTGTGTCATTTAGAGGTTTGCTTTCCAACCATGTGTTCTTTGGTTCAGTCCCTCTGTGCAGTACCTTGGGCTAGTGTTTTCTACAATTGCCCCAAGCCAACCAAATCTTTGTGGTGATGATATGTGTGTGTTTGTGTATACTTGTGTCTTGACATATGATTGCTGTAAAGGACTCGTGCAAGTGAAGTTGTTTGCTTTCAGTCTTCCATGAAAGGCATGTCTTGTCTATAAGAAACTATTTTACATTGGAAAGGTGCAGGTTGGTGGCAGGATGAGTTTCTGGTCATAGAAAATTTGCCTTTACAAATTCTGTCTGACCCCGCAAGCATGAGAAAGTGAACATTAAATGATGGTGTGTTATCTTTATTATAATGGTAGTTATCAATAAGGCAGTAGAGTGATGGACAAAATAACATCACAGGAGTTTTGTTGACGCTTCCTGCATTGAAATCCTGCTGACATCAACTTTAACTTTCAGCCCTCCTTGGCTGATTAAATAAGTAATCTGGTATTGGTTCTACCAATTTGTCCCTCAAATACAAATTTATGACTTAGTCCCTCTCTTGCTGGTGTTGACTTTACAGAGGCTCCTATTAAGACCAATTAAATAAAAGTACCATTAAAAGTACTGAAATTGATTAATTTAAATACCTTTTTAGTCCACAATGCATGATCTTTATCAAAGTTAGAAATTATATTGTTAAACTCATTGAAAAACAAAATCTTTATTCTGACTTTGACTTCAGTTTTAAATTGAATTTTGTTTTTGCCGTAAGTAATGTTATTTCAACTGAGCAATTTGATAAGGGATTAACTTACTTCCCAAAAGATTGGTTGATTATATCTTGTCACATGTTCTCTGTTGTGCCTATGAACAAAACTGGAGGATCCTCTATGTGACTGAATCTCAAATTGTATCTATCATCTTAAAAATAAGATACACTGGATAATGTAATCCATAGTACTCTATTCATGACCCCACCCCAACCAAATATCTGTGGATTGAATGCTTTAATCATAGGCCTTCTTAAGACGGGCTGACTTGGGGCTAAATAGCACAACTTACAGTACTTCATTCTGCAAGCTGCTGTTCTATGCAACAGTCTCTCTCTCTCTATAATAAACTCCAGTTTTCCCAACTTTTCACATGCTCTCTCTTTATTTCTCTTATTCTAGAAATTCATGAGAGACTAAACTTGAGTCTTCATAAAAAAGAAAAAAAGATAAAATACGAGAAACAAATTATGGTTGTAGCATCTTTTGAATTCCTTGCAGTATGTTTTGTTATTGGCTAGTCCCAAGTTAGCCTTGAATTAACAGATCTTTATGATCAAAGACATTCCGACCAAGATCATCCTGTTTCATTAAGCATACCTTAAACATTATTATCCAATGTATTTTTCCTTTTGTGATGATGGTATGACTTGAGGGAAATTCGGCTGCTATTTCTAGCAGGTTGAGTCATCACATTAGAGGCTTCTCTGCTGACTTGAATATTTTAAGCAGTTTATTTTAATTTCAGGGATTTTTCAAAATAATTAAAAAAATTTTTTTGTAAAAAAAAAAAAAAATTATGTAAATAAATTGAAAGTGTCTCAAAAATATTCAACACTATAACAAGCTTGAGTCAAATTAATATTTAATACCATTTTTTGTCATCTTAATCAATATTTATGTTTTGATATTATTAATTTTTGTTTTTAAATGAGGTTTCACTAATCTTATTTTATTGGGAAAAGTTAAGCTGTGTTCACTATCTGAATACTTTTTAATTGGATAAAACAAGATGGATGAAAGTCAGCTGTATTTCTTAAAAGACTGTGGGCTTTTTTTTTTTTTTCTTGTAATATCATTAGTATAACTTGGTTAAATAAGTAGACAAGCTCAAGTGAAACCTACATTGCATTCTTGTGCGCTCTTGAGACAGTGGTAGTGCCACACACACACACACACACACACACACTCTTGTGCATACACACACACACACACACACACACACACACTTGTGCATACACACACTCACACTGATACATAAACATGTATACATACACTTGTGTGTCCACGTGCTCTCACACAA
Organism: Octopus maya; assembly: GCA_027122535.1. Lineage (NCBI taxonomy): Eukaryota > Metazoa > Mollusca > Cephalopoda > Octopoda > Octopodidae > Octopus > Octopus maya. Next base: position 123,229,867 of record JAOPJW010004870.1, read on the forward strand.
ACACATACTCTTGAACCACTTGCTCACAGACACTACTTCTTGCTTCTTCTGTTGCTATTACGATATTTCTTTTGAAATAGACTCTCCAATTAGGCCCACATGATGCATCTATTTCTATATCTCCATCAATCCTACCATAACTCATCTCTCAGATTACATTTTACTGAGTCCTTACCCTCTGAAATCCCCTCCTAATTTACATCTTCCAAGCCGGCATCTATTTACAGGTGTTTAAAGTGAACATCATTTCCTTCAGTTACACTGGTCTAGGAGGGCAGGCAAAGGTCAAGGCTACTGCTGCTCTTCTTCCTCAGTGATTAACAGGGCTGGATTAAGACCCATTGAGGCCTTAAGCACTTAAAAGATTTTGGTGCCACTATATATATGCGATTCAAAATTTAAACAATAATAAGCCATAAAATGATTTGTTTTGTTTTTCAAAATGGAACAAAACGAAGAGCAAGATGGGAGAAAATGTTTATTATATCTTTTTATGCTTCCACTTTATATTTTAAAAGTTTTCTCTTACTTTTTTTCTAATTGTAAAGTCTTTGATCAAATCCTCACCGTGACACTATGAACACTTTGAAATTATATTTCTGATCATATACACTTCCTCAAATATTATTTTAGCAAGTTTGAAGTGATTTCTTTTGTGCCGTAAACAATTTACATTTCTGTGGTAGTGCCCACCACCGCTTTTTTTGATGCCCTAAGTATGTACTTACTTTCATTAATGGCTAATCAAACACTGGCAATTAATAATAATAACAATAATAATAATAATAACAACCACCCTTTCTAAATGAGGTGCAAGGCCTGAAATCTCTTGGGAGGGGCTTGTTGATTTCATTCATCCCAGTGCTCAACTGGTACTTATTTCATTGACCCCCTGAAAGGATGAAAGGCATAGTTGACTTCATAGAAATTTGAACTTAGAGCATAAAGATGGGAGAAATGCTGCTTAGCATTTTGTCCAACATACTAGCATTTCTGCAAGTTCACCACTTAACCAAGATGTACTTTACAGACAGGTGTTCTGTTCCTTCTTTGCTGGTGACGCATCACAGAACAAAGTACCTAATCTAATAGCACCAGCTCCTCTTTAGATACTTTCATCTGATTTCACTCTGTTGCAATGTTGCAACCAGTTGCTTCTGTACATTTTTTTTTCTTTTTTCCTGAAGACATTGACTGATGTTTAGATTGAGCTTCAGCTTCACCAATGTTACATGTTTGAGAATGGACCTGTAAAGTTTAGGGGGCACTTCCTCAACTCTTCTGACTAATTAAAGAAAAAAGGTACTGGCTCATTAAGTTGATTATCTAATTCCTAGTGACCTAAGCCAACTGTATTTCTTTAAATAACCAAGATATTTTGAAACCAGTTAGTAGCCATACATAACATATTGAACCTTAATATGTTCAATTGAACCTTAATAGTTCAATATCATTCTGGTAATCAAGAAAACATTTACACAGCTATTCAGTCTATAGCAGCCAAATCTCCCTCAAATCACACTCTCCCAACTTAAAAATATAGTGTGGAACATATAAAGGGGTCAGTAGGAATATATAACAACTGAAGTTTTTATTGGTCACTTTTTAAAAAATTTATATTGAGTTATATTTTTCATGTTCACCCTCAACACAAATTCTACTGAATTAAAAATGCATACATAGAATTTCAATAGTGGTTCAGGTGGGTTCAGGGAGTATATCATAGAAATTAGTGTCTGTATCATTTCACAAAATGTTTTTTTACTTTTCTCTTTTTTTTCTTTTCAACCTCCTTTTTCCTTCTCCTTTTCAGCCACTTGTTGTCTTCCACTATCCATTTAGTTTCTGCTGTCTCTTCTCCCTCTGCCTCACATTTTCATTTTTACCTATTTCTTCATTCACCTCACACACATTCCTTTTTACAAATTCTGCTTAGTTGGATATTTCATTATTTCACTTGATCAGCCTCCTCAAAATCAATGTTCCAGGATATCAAATATTTCTCATTCTTTCTGTGAATCTCGTGACTCATTGATTATAGTAGTAGCTCTTGAAGACCTTCACATTATACAAAAGGTGTGTGTGTGTGTGTGTGTGTGTGTGTGTGTGTGTGTGTGTGTGTATATATATATATATAAAGCACAGGGGTTGTGGTGTGGTATGACGTGTGATTCTCCACCATGTGGGTCTGGGTTCAGTCCCACAGCAAGGCACCTTGGACAAGTGTCTTCTGCTATAGCTCTGAGCTAATCAAAAACTTGTGGCTAGATTTGGAAACTGAAAGACGCTAATTGCGTGTGTATGTGTGTGCGCACATGCGTGTGTGTGTGTATATATATATATATATATATATAGTTGGAATTTACAAAAAGACAAAG
>JAOPJW010004870.1:123309316-123319853 GCA_027122535.1 Octopus maya
TATATACACACACATTCTCTACTGAAATTGGAGCAACAACATTGAATGGATATATTTTATTGCTTGTAGTAATATTTATGAAAATGTTACATAAAGGAACAAACAGAAAAGTTTACTCTTAAAAAAAATCTGCCTTTACTTTTATTTATCAGTATGTGTCTTGTCTGTTATTTTATTCATTTCAAAAGCACTTTTCTTTGATTGTACATGAGATTTTTTTTTTTAATTAATCTGGAACTCTTTGATTTTGGTGGGGATTTGAAAAAATTTTGATAACTTAAATGCTGTGTTTTAGCTGATTTTCTTGTTCTCTGTTCCAGTCGATTTCATTGGAGGATTTGACTCGTATACCTCCTATCAGTCACAGGGCAAAGGCTCCCACATGCAGCTGCAACCCTTGTACTCGTATGTAGTCCTAAGATACTTGTCTCTTCCATCAGTGGCATCCCCTTAACATATTAAACAATCCATTTCCACTATCCCTTTCTCTTGCTAATTTTTTCTTTTAACCTTCTGAATGTCTTGTTAGACTAAATTACAATTTTTGTTTGTGGGTGGCCTAATTAACCCCTTTATATTTATCTATCAGTAATTTTTGTTATTGTTGTGATGGACAGGTCAGCTCTGATCAAGCAGATCTATAGCATGCAGATCATTGACCAAATAACATTTGTTGTCCCAGATATACATGCCTAAATCATGTATATTTGAATAGTAATTAATTGTATGGGGCTTGGTGTAACAACCTGGATATATTGAGCAAAGTCATATTCTTTATTAGGTTTTTTTTTTTAGTGAGGGAGTAATGACCACTTGAGTGATAAAGTACTGTACTTCTGCCTCCTGTTGGGTGGTGGCTGCATAAAGTATTTGGCCAGAACTGTGAAAAACTCAGTCTGTTAAAAGATTTTCTGACCATCGTCTATCACATTTATTTGCACTTAAAAATTTAGCAATATTGTGCCATTTTCTTATGGGCTTATTCTTTTATGGGTCAGTTTTGCTTAGACCTAGGATTGGTTTGAGGAAATTGGTTTTTAACTCAAAATAAGACATTCTATAAAATAATTATTCATCAATTCTTGCAATTGTAGCACTGCAGAGAAAGATCAGATGAAATTTGGGGGCTATTGATAGAGTAAAAGAATTTTCAGTTGGAGATGCTTCAGAATAAATTTGATTTTAGCTGAATTTGTCTTCACAGATCTTGTGTGTACTGTCTTGCCTCTAAAGTGTCCTTCATAATAGACAAGTTGTGCTCGAGCTTGTCATGCTTAACATAAACATCAGCAGTATTTTAGGGACCTTCACCTGATGCCTACTAAGAGCTAGGTGAGCTTGGTTATTGGCCTCAAGAACAATACTGTAGCAGTGATAATATAAATTGCTAATATGTCATGGTTATCCTGCACCCTATTGACCTAACCATCTGTCTTGTGAGTATTTGAGACAAAATACTGATATTAAACAGTTTTTATGTAATATTACCTTCAATTTTAAAATTTTATTTCCAAATAGAATCAATTCAAAATGGTAGGTCTTTAAAGTACACTACCTTTATGATTTCATGCTTATGTGAAGTGGTATTCATTTAATTCCATCCTTTATTTAGCAAATAGTTGGGATTGAAGAAAGGGAAATGTGGCCGCCCATAATGGATGTTCTTGTTCTATTAATTTTTTTAAAACTAATTTGTTGCATGAGATATGCTCTTTGTCCTATCCTGCTCTTAAAGGTAGTCTGCCTTGTAAAATCATAACTTTGTCCACCAACTTCTCCAATATTGAAGCCAGTTATCTTTACACCTCATCACCACTACCAAGTTCTCTTTACTAAAGAATGTGATGTCTAAATTACCTATATTCATCAACCTGTTTCAGTTCTAAGATAGCTTAATTTTGGTTAATTTTTTACAGTATTAATTGTTACAGTTGCCTGTTTCTTTTTGTTTTATATGGTTTATATTTTATTTAAAGCAGATTACTCATAGTATCTTTCTTTTGTATTATTTGACTTTAACTAACTATTAATTTTGGATTTTTTCTGTTGTTAAATTTCTTTAAGTGATTACCAAACATTTTTTCTCCTTTTAAGTATTACTAAATCTGCATGCCTATAAATTATTTTCATGACAGTAGTAGTGAAGTAACAGAAATTAAATGCTTTAGAATATGTTGTTTCAAACTTCAAATTTTTAGTCAAATTTCCATGGCAGTCATATCTGCCTTTTATTCTTCAAAATTTTATCAAATCTCAGGCATAAATCAATTCAGTTAATTTTACTACTCTTATACAATTTTCTGGCATATTCTCTTTGCAAAAAAACTCTTGTCATCTGGTTCATGTCTTTGAATTTAATGACAGGAAAGAACAGATGTTAGTTTTCTAGAATTTTATAATCTGTGATCTTAATTACAAAGTCTTTCTATTCCTTGAATTGTCATACTTATTTGCAGTCAGTAATTCTTTTACAGTTGATCAATCCATAACAACACTAATAACCATAATATAGAATCCTTTTAGATTTGGCAATTGGACTAATTTTAGTACTTAGTAACCAAATCTATAAATTAGTTTGAAATTCTGAATATTTAGAAAAATGTATAGTCAAATCTAAGTACTCATTTCTAGTGATGTTGAATTTAAGGTCTCAGTTTTATTGTTAAGCCTTCAATATTCTTTCAAAGATTTGAAATATAGTTCTGATCATATCATTACTATGTTAAAGTTTCTGGTTTAGTTATATCTGACTTTAGGACAACAGCTCTGAAGTTGAACTTAAATACCCAACTAGAATTTATTATTGGATTTATTTTCAACTCTGAGGTTAAATTTAGGGTACTAAATTTAATATTGTAGTAAATTCTAAGCACTCAGCCTTGATGCTGTTGAATTTAAAATCCTGGTTTTGATAATGAAGTTGAATTTAGTCTCAGTTTAGATATCAAATCTAGAAATTTAACTGAAATTATCACTGGAGTTAAATTCTCATCTTAGCAACTGAATTTAGATTCTTCAGATCTAGAATCATCATCATCATCATCATCATCATCGTTTAACGTCCGCTTTCCATGCTAGTATGGGTTGGACGATTTGACTGAGGACTGGTGAAACCGGATGGCAACACCAGGCTCATTCTTATATATTAATCAGGTTCATTAGATTATTTTTTTTTACCAACAAACTGTTTGAAAATTTATTCTCTTTTTCCATGGCTTCTGACTCGTCCTTTAAAAGCACTTCTCAAATGTATCCTATGCTTTTGATTAAGACCAACTTGACCATTCTTTGTAGTGATATCATTTTTTGCATGGTCCTTCCCTCAGCAAGCATCAGAGTAGAGATAAGCTATTGGTGAAGTCTGCAACCCAGTTTAAATTCCCAGTTGTAGTCAGAAATTTCATTTCACATGTCATTTATGTCTCTTGAAAAGGCATGCACATCACACAATCTCATTTACTGTGCTCATTATATATCTAAGGCTTTGTGCCCATGTCAAAACTTGATTTGCATGGTCTTAGCTTATGTGTGCTTTACTCTCAAGTAAAATGATGAATGCTCTTTTAACATAAACATAATGATTTTATTTATATACATACACACATACATGCACACACACAAATACATACTGATGTTAAGCTTCTATAGCAATTTGTATATTGAATCTCATTATTGTTTTTGTTAATATAATTTTTTGATAAAGGAATCAAAATTTTTTTAATGACAAATTTAAATTTATTTTTTCATTTATCACAATTTTATTTTATAAAAAGAATGAAATTATTATTTTATTGTTTATCATCATCATTATTATTATTAATGATGATTTATTATTATGATATCATCATGAATAATGTTTGAAGCATATTTCAGATTGCCTTGTTTTCAAATTTTCAGCGTGAGATATTTAAAAAAAAAACTCTTGTAATACTTGTCAGCATGTTATTTTCGTAAAGTATTTCTGAAAAGAGAATTATTATTGGTCTTTAATATTGATGCTTATTAAAATTTTCTACATCTGTGTGCCTGTATAAGATTTGTGTGTATAGGTATAGTAAATGTATGAATTAACTCATAGTAAGCTCTACTAAAACAAACCACACTATAGGGTGTAAAAACTACATTGATATGGTGGAAGGCAGTTTTAAACAGTATTACTTCAACCACACATCAGCCTTCAAAGAAAAAGGAATATGATAAAATAGATATGTCTGGTATTTAAAAGAGCATGCCACTGACTTTAACTTAAAGTAGAAAATTTTAGATAGGAATAGACCATGTATCAACAGGTATGAAGCGTGCAATTTATGTATAGCTGAGAAAAGGACTAATCTTGAACATCAGCAATCCCAATAAAATTGCCACCACTTTCACTAATAGTTAAGATTTTGGAAATGCACACCAGCTCTTGATTAAGCAAACTAATGTTGATCTATCATATACCCGTTTTTATTTATTAGTTTTGTTTTATGTATATTTTCACAATACCCTAAATACTATTCTTCTGCTAACCCTCAGCAAACCATTTTTAAGAACTCTCTAAGAACTCTCTTTAAGAACTATCTTTCAAAGCTTTTTTTATTTTGTAAAATGTAAAAGAAATTCCCCAGCTCAGCCAAGAGGTTTCAATAGAATTGTGCGTCTTGCAACGTCTCAGTCATGGCAAATAACTGAAATCCATTCATGCATTTTACAAATTCATGATTCATGTTAGTCAGTGTGTTTTTATGGACAGTCACTAGTTTTATATCATCTGATGATTACTTAACTATCATGAAACTATTGATAATAATGCATTAGTTCATACACTAACTATACCAATAATATTTTATTAGCCAAAGCTATAGCGTCTCAAGAATCTACTTTGATGCCAATGTATTTAACAAGATAAGTATGTTGGCATAAAATTCTAAGTTCTTGAGTTACTATAGCCTCTCAATTAGTAAAAATATATATATAAATGCTCTTTCATGTATTGAGTTATATTTCTCACATTTGTAAAATTGAATATATATATATAAGTATTGCAATTTGCTTGAAGCATTACAGAATATTAAAAAAAAAGTAGGGATTTAGAAAGTTGCAGCAATGTAGTTAGAGTAAGTATAAATGAGAGCAAAGATTAAACTGTTATGCTAAAATATTACATATTTCAAGTCAATCTTCTACAAAGAGTGATAAGAACAGAACACATTTAGATTTTTTACAGTTTCTAGTCTGTATGAAATGGTAAATTATATATTGAGGTATGAATCATTTTGAGGTGAATATTTGCTTATTTTTAACATGTCTAAGCAGGCTCAGACACTACAGTGTATGTCTTATATCCTTTTTATGACATCAGTGTGTTCAACACACTCATCTCAATGGCACAGGGCATTCTGGAACACCAGTTTTTTTATATGTTGTCTCTCATCAGTCAGAACTCTAAAGCTAAGCTGTTGGCTTTATTTATACTTTCAGTGAACAAGCTGTTTTCTGATCAGTGCTTATATCTGCCAACTGATAAAAAGTTATTTGCACCATCTAAAGCAAGATATGGAATGAGTATTTGCATATTTAACACACTTAATTAGGTTCAGATGCAAATTATGGTGGCTGCTGGGTTGCAAATGATGTTGCATAAAGTAGGATTCAGAGTTATTTTACCAGGAATCTATTGTCAGTTGGTAGGTTAAAAGCTACAAGTCTAAAGAAAAAGCAGGGTCAAAAGCTGTGTTGTATGAAGAACAGTGTGAATGGCTAGATTAGCCAATGAGCATTGTTTAATTCTTGTTAATTATTGATGGCTGGTTTGTGTTGTCTGATGAGAATAGCTCCTTTGATCTTAAAGTTCCTGACATTTTGATCTTGCAGCTCAAATAGGTAACCATGATCATGGTTCTGATATTTATGTAGCTGCTTTTTGGCTGATGAGTGTTTGTATGGAGTTGTTTTTTTATGCAAATGTGTTGAACCATGCAGTCATTGTAGCAATCACTGCATTTGGTGCTCTGTGTCTTGTGCACCAAATCCAGAGTCTTATCACTCTTTATAAAGAGGTATTTTCATCCAGAGTCTTAGATTATTAAATGTTTTAAAGTAAGTTTAACATTTGCCTAACTATATTATTGTAGCTGTGTGTGTGTGTGTGTGTGTGTGTGTGTGTGTGTGTGTGTGTGTTGTGCTTGTGTGTCTATTTTGATATAAATGATGCATTTCTTTTGAATTTTTTTCTTTTGAAACTGATTTATGGAATCCAGTTAGGTCTACATGTATGTTTCGGAATAATCAATTTCAGTATATTTTTTTTTCTTTCCTGTGTGTTGTTGACAATAATGAAGGTAAATGTATAAAAGTATTTGCATTTGGGAATTGATATTATTGTTTTTTTATGATACATCTCGTTGAAGTTTCATTATCATTTAATATCATTGTACAGTTAAGTCTCTTTATATTTTTCTTTTATTTCTATCTCTTTTAATCCAGCTTTTGGAAATAACTTCATCTTTCATCCTATGTATAAGAAGTTATGGATGGTGGAATCGTGTGTGCATGCATATGAGTGTAAGCACTCATACCTACATGGAAGATGGATGTTATATATACATGCATACACACATACTACCATACTTACAGAAGGTAGTGATTTGACAGTTAAAGCAAAGGAGTAGTAGTTTTGGCTCTCTCTGGTCAATTTTACTTTTCATCCTTTCACGCTCAGTATAATAAAGTACCAACCCAAGGCAGTAGATTAGTAGAAATTGTTAATGTCAGACAAGATTCCTTGTTCTGGTTATTTACATTCTGAGTTCAAATCCTGCTATGGCCTATCTGATTGGTAGAGTTAATCCATTGCCTGGTTTGATTCCACTATCTGACACCTTAGATTCCTTTAGCAGAATTCACTCTGTTGTAAGCATTGGTCCAAGTGTCTGGTCTTAAAGTAACTTCTTCACTAGCCTTAGAGGCCCCAAAAAAGTAAAAGGTCACAGATGCTGTCCTTCCCTTTCTTACTTGGCAGGGAAAAAAATATTTATGAAAAAGAGGTATAGAACTAAATGACTTGTGATATTTAGTTTCATATTTTTACATTCTGAATCCAAATACTCCAGTAGACAATTTTATTAATAACTCAATCAAGTAGTGGGTCGATTTAATCAACCATTCACTCTCCCAAATTTGTGATTTTTTTTCTTTTTTGCTTTTGTTTTTTTATTTCATTTCAACCTTCATGCTATAAACTCGGCTTTGTGTTAAAAATCATTATTTTCATTATTATTCTTTTCATTGCTCTCATCATCATAACACTGAAGTTATGTTAAAGTTTGACATTATAACATTAAAAAAAAAATCTATTGGTAAAATAAGTTGGGTCTTTTTATAAAGAAATAATGAATGAATTGTATAGTTGAAGAACTGGTTAGTATTCCTTCTTCACATGACTGGAAGATACCATTCAACTAACACATGCACATGCACACACACTAGGAAATCTATCTGCTTTAAGTTATCATAGTTCTACAACAAATTTAGTCATGATGTTAATGTGTTTCCTTCAGATAAAGTTGTTGACTTCTCTGATTTGCTATGTTTCCATATTCACTTATGTATTAAAAGGAAATATTTTTTTGCTCTGTGAGACTTAACTACATAAGTAAAGGTTTGGGTGGAAATAATGAGTTTGTTGAGAAACCCAGTCTTTTAGCAGTGTAACCAAGCAAATAACTAAACAACAACAATGATAATAATAAATTTGAATTATTAGCATCAGGCTAAACAATGATAATGTGCTGAGAAAGAAGTCTCCTGGGATTGTTTGACCTATTAGAAAAAACATTTAAATTTTTAAATGTCTCCCTACTATCTTAAAAACACATTAAATAATTACAAACATGTTACCAGTTGAAATGTGCTTGAGGTATATTTGAACCTGTAAGAAAGCTATCCACTGTGTTTTGTCATAGAGAAAATTTCTGTTTGCTGACAAATGGGCATAAATATACCGAATCAGCTTGCAGCACCACCTGACCAGACTGGGATGCATGCAATTCAGAATAGTTACCTCCTCTTCAGTCACAAAAACTGGACAAGGCAGCACTGCTAGCTGAGATTAGAGACTATCTCTCTTATGATATTCCCATCATCATTCACTTACTAGTAATGCTATTTGGCAGCTCATCGTAAATAAACTATGGGCTGACAGCACTGAGCAGTGATGTGTATAGATACAAACTTAAGAAGAGATAACTACTGTGAAATGCATGCATCCCACAGTCTGGTTAGGAGGTGCTGCAAGCTGATTCAGTGCATTTACATCCATTTGTCAACAAATAGTAACAAGCTTATATTTATACACATCACTGCTAAGCGCTGTCTTCCCAAACATTAATTAGTATATGCCTACAAACCTCTAAGAAGACTGAATGCTCACAGATAGAATTAAATTGTTTATTCATTAAGTTGCAGTTTAAGTGGCTGGATATCTTACAGATACTTGTACAATTAAAGTAATCAAGAAGTAGAGACAGTGGGACATACAGTATGTGGCCAAACTTGTTCTTTGAATAACAGTTACAATTCCTCATATAGACTTCCACACTGTTCCACCTACCAGGTTTCCCTCAAAAGACAAACTGAGTCTGGTAAAAAAAATGCTTATCCAAGATGCCATGTCATAAGATGGAACCTTAAGATTGCAAAGTTAACTTCTTAACCATCCAGTCATTCCTGCAATCCCCCCACCACCACCACCACCACACACATGCATGAGAAACATCAATTTTGTTATCTAATCAAGAGATCAATGACTAGTAATGCTTTAGTTATCATGAAACTTACTTTCTACCCAGGTTTTCCATTGGCAACAATTCCTATTAAAAGTTAGCTGTACCAACTTTCAATGAGTGATCTCTTATTCAAATGTTGTTTGAAGTTACTATAGCTGTTGCTCCACTTCCTTCAACTAACAAATTGATAAACTGATTAGATGACGTATAATTTGTATATAAAGTAATTTGATAAATGTTAAACCATTTATGAAACTAAATCAATATGTTGTTTTTGCCGATCAGATTGGATTGTTACCCCTGCTGATCAGATTGGATTGTTACCCCTTGCTGATCAGAAATTACTGGTTTGTTATCCCTGCTGGTCAATGATTGGTTTATTATCTCAACTGATCAATGATTGGTTTATTATCTCAGCTAGTCAAAAATTGGTTTGTTCTCCTCGTTGGTCAAAAGTTATTGGTTTATTGACCCAACTAATTGAAAGTTGGTTTGTTGTCTCAGCTGATTGATGGTTGGTTTGTTATTCCAGACACAGCATTCATCAGCCCAGTCCACATAGCTGTAAATAGATATCTTCATAAGTATCATTTATTGATGCAATTAAAGAGTATTTTGTTAGCTTGCCATATCAAATTTAAATACTTCCTTGGACCAGGAGCAACAATAACTACTTTTCATATTTTATTCTATCCAAAAAATATTCTGAAATTGGAAAAAATCTTTAATATTTTCATAAATATTCCACCATCTGTTCCCATTGCCAAGTCATATCTCAAGCTTCAAGATGTCTTCCAAAACATTGTTAATTGTCTCATAGTTTGGTAATCTTTTGAATTGAAGTATTTTGTTAGACTTCAAAGCTAAATGGGAAACAGATGGTAGTGATAGTAGTAATGGTAGTAGTAAACATTAAAACATAATAATGAATACTGTATAAATCTTTAATGACTGATACAAAGAGACTTGATGTAAAATGCACACACACACAGAAAGCAATGATATAATCAAGACAACGATATTAATTATAGCAGTTGTCTTTACCAAGATTTATTTCTCCATGTATGTGTTTATGTGTCTGCATTATGTATGTGTATACTAATGGCTGTCTTAAGGATTACAGTACTAGACAATGACTATAGTTGTTGTGTGTGTTTGTTAGCAAGCCGCATCAAAAATGAAGCAATTCTTGGCAGCTCAAGTTTCACATTTGTCATAGCCTGCATTAATTTGATATTACAGAATGGACAACTGTGTGTGTGTGTGTGTGTGTGTATGTACTATGCTGATTTTAGTCAAAGTTCATTGTCTGATCAGCATTCTAATCATGGCTATGCTCTTAAGATTAAAAATACTTTAAAATATGTTGTCTCCATTTTAACAGTGGTGGTTTTGTTGGGGTTTTTTTTTTGTGGGTGATTTTGGATGTTTTACTCTGGCTAGTCTGTTTTGTTTATCCTTTATTGTTTACTGCTACACAATTTGTCAAAACCAGATTACACCTTACAAATGCTCTCAAAATATTCTGCCAAACACATTGATTTTTTTTTTAATTCTTTCTGTTTCAATTGACCAAAATAGATTTTCTCTATGCTTATTCTTATATTTTTCCCAAGATGGTAGTTTTGCTATTCTATTTTCAATGAAATATATATATTCACACACACACACACACGCACGCACGCACGCACGCACGCACACACTCACACACACACACACACACACACACACACACACACACACACACACACACACACACACACACACAC
>JAOPJW010004870.1:123500320-123514522 GCA_027122535.1 Octopus maya
ATCTTACAGAATGTGTGTGCATGTACACAATATATAAATTGCGAATCAGTAGCATTATTTTAAGTTGAAGAGATATGATGAGCGGAAAAGCTATAGAAGTGCGTGATTTCAAAATTGATAAGTAAATAGAATAGAATTTCCTTAAATAATTTCGAAAGGCAACGATCTTTTTTTTTTTACTCTGAATGAAACAATAAAAAAAGTGATGGGCCAAAAACTTGTTACAAAAAAATTTAATTAATTTTAGAGATAAGCAAATGTCACCCACCCAGCTATAGCCGTTTAGACACAGTAGGAATATGATTCAACTTCGATTAAATAGATATGAAGGTTTACCGACTGCCAAAGCACGTTTCTTAATCTCTTCAACACTTTGTTTTATCAAACTTTTGTAAATCATGCGCATGAATGTGTGTGTGTGTATAAAATTAGGAACTTGGAAAGACGTGGGATAAACAGAAAAGTTATCAAAATTTCTCACATAAATGAAAACAAAAAAGTATGGAAAACTATTGAGAATCTGCTAAGAAAGATAAAGTGAAAGGAAAGGAAAGGCTCCAGTTAGTTGAGCTTTACAGTATATATTACTTTGAAACCAGAACTGATTATTTCATTTTTAGAGAGAAAGTTTGTTTCATTGTTTTGCTTTATAAGTATATTGAGAAACCCAAGACTAAGGTTTAGATCGGCAAAATCAAAATTATTTAAATGAAATAAAAAATGAAAAAAAGAGGGGTTCGAAAAGAAAAGATATGATCTAAAAGGGATAGATGGTGATAGAAGGATGCGTAACAACTGGCTGGCAAGTTCCCTCCAGTTTAAAGCAAATCCGCATTGTACCACACGGACGCGCACACACACACACGTACATACAAACGCGCACGCACGTACACATGGACATACGCAAAACTGTCGAGGTGAAGTAAAATTCCGTTGTCAAACCTAGCCACATGGCTACCAACCGAAGATAAACATTCGAGTGTCATGCTAGCGTGCAATCAAATACAATTTTGGAAATCCAATAGAATACAGATGCAAAGAATTTTCGATAAAAACAAAAAGTTGAAATTAAACAATTGCAGTAAAGATTTTGGTTTTAATGTTAAATTTCTCGGGTAAAAAACCGATTTAGTAAGAGAAATTTTAAATGAATTCAAAAGAAATTTTAAATTAATTTATGAGAATTTAAAATGGACAAGAGCAATTGAACAGATAATTTTTAAAAATTAATATAGTTGAAGAGGTTGAATAAATAAAGTTGGGCGTTTGATGGATATGAAGTAGAAATACACTGAAAGCGTATATAGATACAAAAAAAAAAAATAATTATCAAAATGTTGTTCTTAACCAGAAGTAAATTGATTTTTGGAGAGATCAGTCTTATAAATTTGGTAAAAGCGGGTTCTATTATGCAGGCGCGCACATCAAACAAAATAATGAAATGTACAGTAATAAAGATTAGCTTAGATTTTTAATAAATTAATTCAATAATAATTGAAAGTATAGGAAAATATTTGTTTTACTTATGAAAATATCTGAGTGAATTGGTGAAAACATGTATTTGAAGCAAGAGTTGTATTTTTGTTTTTTTTATGCTCAACAGAAAAATGAATGAAACGGTTTTAGAATTGCGGAAAATGCAACAGAAAGTTATAGCAACAGAAGTTTGAAGAGTTTTGTTGTTGGAAATTGTTTATATCACTAAAATCAAAGATAAGAAGGATTCAAAGAAATAAAAACTTTTTATAAAAAAAAAAATTAAATCAAAGAAATCTATCAAAATTCAACCAATTAAGTTTGCCCCAAGGGATGAGAAATTAAGAAAAATTAATGCTTTTTTTTCTTCATATATCCGTGTAAAAATAATAATAAAGGGAAAAGAAAACAAAAAAAACTGCGGTAAGTTTAAAGGATGAAAACAATAACAGCAAAACTGAATCCCCATACACAACATACATAAACAGTAAATAAACAAATTGACTTCTTTTAATTTTTTTTTTCTTTTTCTCTTCTAATATAGAAATATTAATTTAAAAGAGAAAAAAATAGCAACTATGCACGATTCAAAGAGCCGCGATGAAAGTTGCGGTGTTTTTTGTTTTGTTTTTTTCTTTGTTTTGTTTTTATGTTTCGTCCGTTGAAAAGTGCTGTTTATTGCAAGAGAGAATGTAAGAAAAGCGAGTACTTACCAAAGCAGTAGGCTCCAGCCTGTCTCTTCTATGAAACAAGACCATTAACTGCTGCGGCAATATTAACTTTCTGACAGAGATTCGCAGCAAGGGGACACAACTCTGATTCAACCAGCGCCAAAACTTTAATCATTCGCACGAACTCCTACCACTCACAGCCTTCTATCTATATCAATAATCGTTATACACTCACTTTCTGCTTTAGACTCACTAACCAGATTATCAATTTATGTATCTTTTTTTCTGATTCATCATTTTTGCGTCAGTTTGATTTCCTTCACTTACGTGCTTACATTTAAACAACACAGCATCTATCCAGACCTTTGACTAAACATACATTACATATTTATGTAATTTTTGTCATTCTCATTTTCTCCCTTTCTTTTCTCGATTGGATATAATTATGCATACATACACACATGCATGAAAAAAAAACAATATGTACATAAATTTTTTGTTTTGTTATTTTTTCATGTAAACATTCTACATATAGGATGAACAGTTAATTTTATCGTTATGATAATAACAAGTTCAATAACAAGACCTAAGATTTATTCACAAAGAGAAATTTAAATTATTTTCCTGCATTCTTCTCTTCGGGGAAAAGTGTAAAAATCACAATTTCATATATATTTCGAAAATATTTTTTTACAAAGCGATAGAGCGCTGGACTTTCTGCCCTTGTACATTCAAATCCTGCTCGGAACGACTTGGCTTTGCATCCCCGCCTGATCGATAATATGACTATCATTGGGTTCGATTCAGTCGACTTACAGTTCCCATGCAAATTCGTGGCCCTGCGCTAATATTAGATATTGTTAATGCATTTTGGAAATGCTTGAACATCTCAACTTCATATTTTCATTCTCATTTAAAATTTATCTTTAACCTATATATTTTGTATTTTCTTTACAATTATGCACGTACTCATGCACTTGCAGGGAGGGAGAAGTTATGAACATCATAACTCCAACTTTTCTTCTCGTTTGAATAAATCTTAGATTTTGTGCCCGTTTAAGAAATAATCTCTCTTTTTTTAATATTTCTTTTTCTACCAACAAACTTTTATTGAACTCACCTCAATGAATATATCCAATGAAGATGTTTAATGTGTATTGGTTAAAAGCATCACCTTGGTTTTCATGTTTTGTTTCAGTTATTTTACTGTCTTCAGAATTCTGGAAGAGAACTTTTAATCTGTATCGTATCGTTGTTACACACCGAGAAAGAGAGTGAGAAAGACCTTGTTTTTAAACCGTATTCTATATTGAACGAATCTTGCTGCAATTTGTAAAAATCGATTTAAAGCACATTACATAAATTAACGACACCCCAAACTTTCAGAGTAAAATATTATTGTTGAAATATTGCTTAATTTTTGAAAAGTTTTTTTTTTTCTATTTTCATTAGAAATTCGGTACTATCGTTGAAGAGAATTATTAGAAATTGATACAAAACAAATATTTTATACTGCAATCGTATCGTTTAAAAAGATATGTAGAAAGGAGAGGGAGAATTCAATTTGTTGTTTTTGCCTCCTGCTCCTGACAGAACGAAAAGCTATGCAAATATAAAGAAATAAATAAATAATCAATAACATTCCAGACTGTTGATGAATGTTTGAAGTATTTACCATTTTCAAGTTAGATTTAGTTGCACCGTTATAGCACAAATACACACAACTTCATACATTTTTATTTGCATATGTAATATATAGGGAGTGAGAGAGACACGCACACATTTATAAATATCTATATACATCCATATATATATATATATATATTCTCACACATACACCCGCACATGCGTGTTAGGTTTTTTTTGTTTTTTTTTTGTGGGATAGTTTAAAACGATTTTTATATTTTATGAAATCCTCCTTTATAATTTCACGATTCTGCCGATAATGAAATTGCTTTAATTTTCCTAGTTTTGATCCTACAACCAAAATTAAACATGGTTTTTGCGGACAAACGCAGTTAGAATTAATAATTTATATTGTAGTAACATTTCCGTGTTAAATTTATAATTATCCGTGAAATTTTACAGAAAGACATACATTCCCTTCAGAAATAAAGGAAAATTTATTTATATTTCCGATTTATTTTTATTTGTTATTTCGTCAATATTGTGACATGTGTGGAGCAGCAATAACTCAAAGATTTTGAATCCATGACCTATTTCCATCACTCTTGGGTTGGAACCATTTATTGCGTTAATCCCATTGAAAAGTAGAAATGTCTCTTGCCTAAAAACTAATAATTCATACTTAGTTGAACAAATTTCCCATGTGATAATACCACAACAAAATATAGCCTTTTTCGCTTTTCCGGGGATGGAAGAACTAACTCTCTACCTGGTTCACGGAGTTCGTAGGTGCCTTCAATGGAGTCCATTCTGTTGTAAGCATTCAGAGCAGACTCCTAATACCTTTCCACACTCTTATTTGCAGACATTGATCCGCTGATGTTCACCCAAGGAATCAACAGCATCAATCTCATAGTTTAGGAACGTCAACAAAAGTCATTCATGAGCACTGCCCTTCATGCCCTACCTAACTTACATAGTTTCCCGTTTATATTATGATCTACAACCCCATACAATACATATGAATCAACGAGAGAACCTTCTACATAGTTGCTCAGCCTGTTAAAAAAACAGCCGCCAAGTTTTCTCCCAAATCATATCCAAGTATATTTAATGTGTCCACGTAAGAGGAAGCACATATTAAACGGTATAGCCCTAGAGATACTGCGTCCGAAACACACGCGGATGATCACAGCCGGAACGTTTGATTAAATCTGTTTGGTCTGTGCTGACCTGAGATTAAATAATAACCAACACCAATGTGTGCAATCAGACTACCGAGGATGTGGTACCACAGTAATGGTAGATATGGAGTATTGATAAAATCAAATACAAATTCAAAAACGTAATTTTAACAGTGTGTTTTTTTATCCTATTCTTTCATAAGTTTTATAGATTACTGCATTGTTGGGACATGCACTTTCAATAGTTTTAGCCAATTGTATCAATATCAGTATGCTCTCTGGTGTTTGTCTTATCGCTTTGGTAAGAGGATAACAGCTGAGTCGACCTGAGCGTTGAGGAACGCAATTGGAGAAATGAAACAAGATTTTTTTTTTTTTTGACTGATTCTCATAACTGGCTTCCATAATTTATGCCTACCAAATTTTCTTCGCTACGTATTAATCGACCCGCAGTTAGGTTAGAAGATATTTGCTCAAGAAAAAATTTTTTTTAACAATCTTGCCTAAGGCAGTCTGCGTAATTACTATTTATGCTTAGCCAAACCCTAGTTAAGCTTATTTTTGTGATAAGTAATTATGAAGTCAGTATCTTTAATTTCAAAAGTTAAATATTCGAAGATGTCTGAATTTTGAAAAAGCTGGGCGAAACGGAAACCTCTACGTGGTTGTTCGACCTGCTAGAGATTGTAACGAAATAACCCTTAAATCACTCTTAAAAGAGGAAAGACGCGTTAGACAATGTAGACACGTTAGACAATATAAAGAGATCGATTGGTTATGGCAGGGATTCCTTTGATCGTATATTTGCCCAATGAAGACTACAAGAAGATACTGTGTTACCATCAGAAGAATTCTCAGTTTAAAAAAATCAAAATTATGCAAATCGAAAAAAGCTATTGTTTTGAGCTAAACAACACCCACTTCTAAACAAACAGAAAATCACGCCTCTACTGCAAAATTCTTGTCGGGATTTTTGATAAAATGTACATTTGCAAAAAGAGAGAATAAGTAGCAAGCAAAACGCTATGAATCATTCGAACTGAGAAAAGTACATGAAGAGTCAAGTGTTTTGGCAATAATATGAAATCTACTATAATAGATTTAAGGAACAAACGTGCATAATAATGGGCGTTTCTCACCTATTATTGTTGAACATCTTTTTTCAAAACACACTATTTTGTCTCTCCACACCACAACATATAACAGTCAGTAAACATTTCATTTATTGACGAAACAGTTCTACAACTTCACAAAACGAACTTTCTCATGTTGGTTGTCAACAAGAGTTGTAATACATAACACTGTTGTTTTTAAGTTCAAAGCAGCAATTCTCATCTTTTAATAAAATTCATGTCTGAGTATTGAACCGCTCAAAGTCAAAGCTATCAATACCAGGTATATACAGTTGATATAGATGTCACAGATAAGGTAAACAGGTTAGAATTAAACAAAAAAAAATCTCAAATATAAGAACTGGGTTTATTTTAATATTCTGATTTTTCCAAAGACATTAGCTACACACACACACACACACATAAAATTCGTTTTGAGGGATAAATTTACAATAAGTTTTATGCGCGAATTATTTATAGAAGCTGATTTGACACTTGGTATTGAGTCTCCTTATCAGTAAATGTTCTGTTACTCTTATACTTTAAAATAATTTTAATTCAACAGACATGCACGCGTGCACACACATACACACACACGTTAGTTGGCAAGTGCAATAGTTGGAGCAGACCCGATGGTAACATTCCAACCAGTTATAGACTATAACCAGTAATATGCTGGTTATTCTCATATTGACTGTGTTTTTTTATCTGACTAATGGACAACTAACTGATATCAGTTTTTTTTTTCCTAACGGCTAAACATGACAATATCTCATTTCTCCCTCACATCACCACAAACTTTCCCCATAATATACATAAACTCTAACATTGCAGCTCTTTCATTAACGTACTGTTGAAATTATCTTCAAGTTCTCCAACTTTCCACCAAAATACTAATGAAAAGATTTCTTGTGTATGTGTGTGTGCGCGCGCGCGAGTGAGTGAGTGCGTGTTTGTGCCTCTGTCTAGACATCGTTTGATAGTTGTAAATGATTGTCACTGTCATACAAGCAGTGTCATTCGTTTCTAATGTTCTATGAAAAAACATATCTGACAATGAAGAAATATTTCCTTGCTTGGAAACAAGTGAGGGTTAGTGATAGGAAGGGCATCCAATCCGGCCCATGCAAACATCGAAAAGTGAACATTAAAATGGTGATGACGACGATGATGATGATGGCATGTGTATGTGTGTGTGAATTTGAAAGATAATTACTTTTCAATTACTTCAAGTTTATAGTCAGAGGGGCAATCATCTGATGGTATATCAATGAAGACGTTTTAGATGCTAACAGAATTATCACTTGTGCTGAGGTCAATTCGTTCAATTGATATGCTGCCCCATATTAACTTCTATTTGGTTAACACCCAGTGTTGCAAGACAGTGTGTGAGAGAGAATTGTGATGTTGTAGGAGAGAAAATTGTGTCCACATGGATGATGGTTCACTTGCATTGAAAGAGGCTGCAAAGAGAGAGGTTTGGAGATGCCACTATGAAAGGTTGCTAAATAAAGAGAATGAATGGGAGAGAGAGTCTGCTGAATGCCGACCCAACAGAGGGAGCAACTATCCAAATTGACAGTACCTTGGTAGATAAAGCAACTAAGGGTATGAAAACATCTGATGCTTCTGAAGTCCAACTTTTCTCTCAGGGTGCTTGCACTCTGTTGTGTATGCACACTGACATTTCACATCCAGTAGAGCATACTGGCTTCATTCCATGCAAGCTTACGCATGTCCTCAGCAGTCATGACCCATATTTCACTGCCATGTAGCATGGGTGTTCGTACACATGCGTCATACAGTCCACCTTTTACTCTAAGCGAGAGGCCCTTTGTCACCAGCAGAGGTAGGAGCTCTCTGAACTTTGCTCAGGCTTTTCTTATTTTAGCAGCTACACTTTCAGAGCATTCACCCCAACTACTGACTTGGTCACCTAGGTAATGGAAGCTATCAACTACTTCTAGTTTTTCTCCCTGAAATGTGACAGAAGCTGTTCTCTGCACATTTTCAGTGTTTATTACTCCTAAGCATTTGCCACATACAAAAACTACCTTCCCAGTTAGCCTTCCTTTGATATTGCTGCACCTCTTATGTATCCATAGCTTACACTGGGCACATCTTATGGAGTTTCTACCTATGCCTTTTCTGAAGATCGAGCAGGACCATCTACTTGAAGGGATTTGTGGTTTGTCTGCCTTCCCACTTATTAAAGCTTTGGTTTTAGCTAGGTTGACTCTAAGGCCCTTCAATTCTAATCCTTGCTTCCACACCCAAAACTTCTCCTCTAGTTCTGATAGTGACTCAACAATTAGAGCAAGGTCATCAGCATAGAGAAGTTCCCAGGGGCATCCTGTCTTGAATGTCTTTGTTATTGCCTGGAGGACTATGATGAATAAGAGGGGTCTGAGGACTTAGTGGACCCCTACCTCTACCCAGAATTCTTTACTGTACTCATTGCCAACCCTCACCTTACTGACAGCACCCCTGTACATGGCTTGTACAGCTCTCACTAATCACTCATCTATCCCTAGTTTCCTCATTGACCACCAGATAAGGAATCGGGGGATCCTGTCAAAGGCTTTCTCCATCTCAACGAAAGCCAGGTACAGAGGTTTATCTTTGGCTAGGTATTTCTCCTGCAGCTGTCTTACAAGAAATATAGCATCAGTGGTGCTTTTCCCTGGCACAAACCCAAACTGCATCTCGTCTAGATTGACTCTCTCCCTAATTAGTTGGGCTATGACCTTCTCCGTGACTTTGATTACCTGATCCAACAACTTGATACCTCTGTAATTATTCGTATCTAATGCATCACCTTTACCTTTGTAGCAGTTGACTATGGTGTTGCTGCACCAGTCATTGGGTATGACTCCTTCATGTATTACCTGATTGACTATAAGGGTAACTAGACTATAGCTGACACCACCAGATATTTTAAGCATCTCTGCGGTGATTTCTGATGGGCCAGAGGCTTTCCCTATCTTCATACTCTTAGTTGCTTTATCTACCAAAGTACTGTCAATTCGGATAGCCGGTCCCTCTGTTGGATCAACATTTGGCAGACTCTCTTTCTCCTATTTCATTCTCTTCATCTAGTCTCCAACTCTCACTCCTTGCAGCCTCATTAAATGCAAGTGAGCCATCATCCATGCGGACACATTTCTCTTCTACAACATCATGATTCTCTCTCACACACTATCTTGCAACATGAAACACTTCAAGTCTTTGGTCTTCACTATGCAGAACATTGGCAATTTTTTTCTTATCTGCTTCCCCTCTGGCTAAGTAAACCTGTCTCCTAGCTTCCCTTCTGGCAGTCTTATACAATTCCCTGCTACCTCTGTTCTTCCACTCCTTCCAAGACTGTTTCTTTTGAATAATAGCCCTGTCAACCACATTGTTCCACCACCACATTACTTTGGGTCGAGAGGGGACTTTGCACCAGCCACAGATCTGGTCGGTGGCTCTCAGCAGGTTGTCCCATAGAAACCTCCAATTGTCTTCCACATTGTGTGATGCTATATCCCCTTTTATTTTGTCAAATGCTTCGAGTATAAAAAAATGATATCACAGAATTAGAGTCAGACACCATGGAAGTTCAGATAATAGATTCCATGCTAAAGGAACATGAAGCAATAGTAGAAGTGAAAATAAATCTGAACAAATTAGTAGGGCTGTGGCTTAGCACTTGAAGAGGCAAGACTATGCCATTGAACAGCATAGTAGATCACTGGACAGATGGACTGGTGAAATTGCTTGGGATTTGGTTTGGTCCTGACTTTTGGTGAACAAAATTGTGATGAGATTACAAGCGAGATAGTCAACATCATTTGAAAATGGGCTAAGAAGAAACTATCCTTGAAAAGTTGAGCAGAAGTGGTGAATGCCTACATTGCCTCTGTAATAACTTACTGCCTGACCATTGTGCCTTGCCTCAGTCCATACTCAGCTAGACAAGAACACTTAATTTTTTACTTCCTGTAAAAAGCACATATTCCACTGATCAGGTGGTCCATCTGCTACCAGTGACCTTTGGAGAGCAGGCTTTGCATGTCATGGCTACTGATGTACAGGACATGCACTAAGGCTATGTTACCAACAGAATTTCCTGGATACTGAGTCAATGTGGTTTTCATTTATAAGACATGTCTTTCTGCAGTACATCTTTGACAGAGCTGCAGTCCTAGGTTAAGAAAAGGCCAAAATTGGGTACATAGCAGCTGGAATGTTGTCAGGCCCTTGCCATCCTCTACTTATCTGGCAATGTGGGCAGTGGAAATTCTACATTAGCAGTAAATCAAAATTTAATGGCAGGCAAGAGCACTAATGTTCTTACCCACCTCTAGTTAAAACTCTTGATATCAACTAGATGGTCTGCTTCAACAGACTTCCAGGCTGGAAACTACTATGGATAACTTCCATGAATCTCTGGCTTGGCAGTGCTACAAGGGAGCACTGTCAGCTTGAAATAAACTTGACAGTTATGGAAGTGACATCAGGCAGAAATGCCTGGGATACATGCAGAGTAATGAAACCATGCTGCACACACTCCTATTGCACAACCACTGCTGTCATATGTAGGACAAATCCAACTATCAGCCAAATTCATTGTAAAGATCATCCCACTTCCTACCTTTAACCGGGCAGGCCAGGCAGTGTTCCTGTCGAGCAGCTATGATGAAAGAAGCTGTGTGGTGGATGAGGCTGAAAGGATTGAGGAAAAACACCTTCCTCTTCAATCAAGCCCTCATTGATTTTCAAAAGTTCTACATGGAAAGGAAACTGAGGGTGGAGGGGGAAGTACTCTCTACCAGTGAATTTGTTTGTGAAAGGTGGGTGACCACAACAAAAATGGTTAGGGTGAATTGGACCCACTCTAAGCATGCAACTGCAGATTGGAGGACAACAGTTGGGTAAGGGCTCATGTCTTTGGAGATTATAGTAATCCTGGATCTGTGGAGTTTCTTGATTGGCTTTAGGTGAAGGTTCTCTTGTATCAGGAGGACTGCCTCATTTATGTGTTCACATTGTAGATTATATATATTTTTAACTCATTTCACTGTCTTTTCCCTTTCATTCCTCTCATCTTTCATGTAAACCCCCACACAAATTGTAGACTGACGTAATGTCACCGTCATCTATACCTCTGTGGTAAATAAAAGAAATCATTATTATCATTAATTAATTAATTAATACACATACAATCCATAGAAGGAATTAATAATGTCAAAAGCTTGGCATGGAGTACCAACAAGTCTATGATATCCCGCTCTGAAGGATACCTCCATGCAATGCAAGAACAAGAGATCCTCACCAAGTGCCTACAGCATAAAAGGCAAAAAAATTGACAAACAACAGATGTAGGCTGTGCAGGACCAAGACTAAAGACATCAACCACATTATTGCCAATGTTTTCCAGATATTATCTTCCCATGTGACATGATGCAGTGGCTAGAACAGTCTGGAACAGAATAACAAAAAGAAAACACCTACAAGCAAAGTTGACTATATTAAGACCAATGGATCAAAAGAATATTAGTGAAACTTAAAAATTAAAACAGCCACCAAGTTAAAACATAACTGACCAGATATTGCTATGTGGAACAAAAAGGAAAACATATTTTCTGTTGTGGAAATCAACTGTTCTCTGAACCTCAGTGTGGTTAGAAAAATACAAGAGGACATCCATGGACCATTGATGAGTTTCCAAATTCCGTGCCCCAGATACACTTTCAGCTTCATACCTATTATTATTGGAGCAACAGGATACATACCAATCCATCTGGAGCAGAATATGGTTGAACTTGGGATCTTGGGTAGAGAATGCAAATCCTTAATTTATAAACTACAAACCAATAATGATAACTGAAACTATAAAAATCTGCAAGACTTTCTTAAAATTTAAAGAATAAAGAACAAAACAGGATGTTTTCTCTAACAACCTTGCTATCAAGTAGATGGCCAGTCAAAATTTAATCTAAATTAAAAAGAGAAAGAGAACATACATATGTATATGTCTTGTTGGAGTGCCTAAGTTATTAGCCTTAAGAGATCCTCTCATATAAGTGCATGGTGTATAAAAGCACAGACATAAATCGTAGCAGACAACAATTGTCTATTATGGGTGCCGGAACTTCCATATCACATGGTTTCGGTCCACTAAACTTTAGTGGGATGCACCCAGAGATTGCATACCAACTAAATCTCACTACCATGATATATAGAATATCAGCATCTTTTCAAACACTGATTTGCAAATAGTCAGCTGGCTTGTGAAAAATTAATATTAGTTTCAGAAGGCAATATTTATATCCAACTTAACATGGACTTCTTGTTCAAGCACCAAATACTGTGTTATTAATCTTGAGAAATCCTCTCATATAGACACATATACAGACATTGATTGCAGCAGTCAAGAATCATGATATGGGAATTCTGGTGCCCACAAAGGATAATTCTCATCTACTGCAATTTACATCTGTGCTTTTATGCTATGTGTCTATATGAGAGGGCCTGTCATGGTTAATAATGCAGTAATGCAGTATTCAGTGTTCCAATAAGACATCTATGTTAAGATAGATATAAAGATTGCTTTTGATGCTAATACTACTTCCATTGCTAATAATTAATACATACGTAGTGTGTGGTTTGAGTGTAATAGTGGATGCTTCAGTTCATGACAATTATACCATTTGAGTTTTAGCTCTTTTCAGGTTAAACTCCCTCTATTGTGTAATCATATGAGGTTCTATGTGGTATGAGGAGAGCTATAACATAAAGAATGGATTAATAATGAGAGAAAAGAACATGAGTTTGAACTTGGTATTCCATTGCTTTATCTGTTACAAATGTTTTAGTATTTAGTAAGACATGGTATCACATTATAAATGCAATCCTTAGATGCACAATCAAGCCAAATGTTCCTCAGACAGATGAAAAATACAGGTCACAAACATGCAGACACCATATTTAAATATCCAAGAGGTACAAGGTTTGTAGGAGGGGGGAAATGGGGTAAGGTGAGACAAAATCTGGGCCCTCACCACCCCAAATTTAAACTAGTGTAGATAAGAAATCAGGGTCAGCCGCCAACTAGGATTTGGGGACATAAGTCACAATTACATGAGAAGGAAGATGAGTGAGTGAGTAGATGATGTGTCTGAATGGTTGGCAGATAGTTTAAGTGTTATAAATCAATACATTGCTAGTGGGTTAGTGGCATACCTCATGATAGACGTTTCTGACCATATACCAAGGTACACACATACACATACAAGCATACAGATATATACTCACACACTTGCATTCACACACACATAAATGCATATTTATACACATGTTTTTATAAATCTATATCTATCTATCTGAGTGGATTTGGCAGACAGAAACTGAAAGAAATCCAGTGTTTGTTTGTTTGTGTGTGTGTGTGTGTGTGTGTGTGTGTGTGTGTGTGTGTGTGTGTGTGTGTATGGAGGGGGTCTTTGTGTTTGGGTTTGTCCCTTGCCACCACTTGACAATCAGTGTTGGTACATTAATGTCCCCATAACTTAGTGGTTTGATAAAAGAAACCAATAGAATAAGTATCAGGCTTAAAAAAATAAATACTGAGTCAATTCATTTGATTAAAACTCCTCTAAGACAGTGCCCAGCATATATATATAGGGAGAATTCACAAAAAAAACAAAAGATGAAGACAGGTGGTGTAGACAACAAACAGTTGTATTAGTTTAACGCTCGAGAAGTGAAAAAGTCTTTAACGTTTCGAGCCTACACTCTTCCACAGAAAGGAACACAGAAAGAAACAAAGAGAGAAATTAAGAAGGTATAGTGGCTAGCAATCTATCATGGCAAATGCCAGACAGAGGGGTCACACAGGAGAGCTAGTAAGAAGGGGAGATAATAAAGTAGTGGTGATCCCAAAACGAAGGTGTGTGTGCGTGTGTATAAGAGAGTATGTGTGTCTGGAAGAGGGCTGGTGACCTTGACGTGTGTGTAGGTGTGAGGATGTGGGGCTGGGAAGTGGTCAGTGCTAGTGTGTGGTGGTGTGATGTGATGTGGTATTGTGTATGGTGCAGTGGTGTGGTGTGGTGTGATGGTGTTGGGAGGTGGGGTGTGGGTTAGGCTGAGGGT
>JAOPJW010004870.1:123668004-123680838 GCA_027122535.1 Octopus maya
AAAAAATTTTTTCTTTTAAATAAAAACTTGGGATAAAAAAATTGATAAGGTACCTGTCCCAGATTTATGAAATCAGGTTTGAAATTTTGTACTTTTGTTTTATTTATATGTTTTATCTTAATTAGATTATGTGATTTTAATAAATCATAAATGGGCATGTAATCAATACTGGTCTTTTGACAAGTGGAGTTAATCTTGATATGAATCTTAACAATCCATCAATTGTGTTCTTAAGTTTTTAGTAAATCAGAAATACATTTCTCCTTTGATAGGACAGTAATATCCATCGACTGTGCAACTCCTTTGTTGATTATAAGTGTTAGCTGTATCTCCAGTGCTGCATATTTAGTGTTTAATAATAGAGTCATTGTGATTTAAATATATTTTGCATGGTTAGTCTAAAGCCAGTGATGGAATATGAACCATTGACCCTTTGAGTGATAGGCTGATTGATTCAGCTAGTCAAAGACTTCAGATTTCATTATGTAACTCCAATTATATGTATAAACAAATAAAACAAAAAAAACAATGCTAATTAGTCACATAACAATCCTAAATGTTGTTTATGATATGATAGGCACAGACATGGCTGAGTGGTAAAGAAGTTCACTGCACAACCATGTGAGTTCAGGTTTGGTTCCAACATGTATCTTGAACAATGAATACCTTGTGAGTGAATTTAGTGGACAGAAACTGCAAGAAACCAGTGTGTGTGCATGCAAGTGTACATGCTCACATGTGCATGTATATGTATGTGCATGTGTAGTGTGCACAAATGTTTGACTATCAACATTCCTTGTTGGCATTGATACTGATCACTCTGCACTTTCTTTCTACAACAACAAAAGTCCATTACTTGAAAAGCAGGCAAGGCTTGACAATAGGATGAGTATCTCATCTTAAAATCCAGTCTCAAATAACTCCCTATCTAACCTCATGGAAAACAGATGTTAAATGAATGAACAAAGAGTACAAAAAGAGGAAAAGCCTTAATAAATATTTACAAAGAGAGCAGGTAGGAACTCATTGTTTGGTGACATGCTGTACTGGAGGAAACTCACTCTCAAACAAGCGTAGCACAAAGAATGCTAACAAGGGGAGTGTTGATGGCTTTTGCTGCATTCATGCACATCTCTGTCTCTCCATGTCCACTACCTTCAGTCTCCCTACATGGGATGCTTTCATTGCTTTTGTTCTCTGCTTTTCCTTGCCTATCTTTTCAGACTCCCCACAAAGGATGATTTCACTACTTTCTTCCTCTATTCCACCCAACCTCTTTGATGCCCTCTAGTTTTTCATTCTCTCACAGCACCCCCACCCTCCAATCTCGCTCTCATTACATTCGCCCTTTACTCTCCCTATGTCTAGACTGCTCTCTAGTCTTTTATGCTCCCACTGCCTTTTTTCTTAACTTGCTCTCTCCACAGCCTCCTCACCTGTAATACTTCCTCTGCATTTATGCTCTGTTCTTCCCCCTACTTCTGTTGTATCCTTCAGCCATTCTTTCTTTCACTACTGTCATTGCACTCATCCACTGCTCCCTCAGCCTTGTTTTCTCTCACTGTCCTTCCCCCACAACTTCTCTACCTCCTCTGGACCCTCCCACTTCTCTCTCTTTGACCTACCCCTATGATTTCATCATCTCTCTTTATTTCAATGGCTCACTCTAAATCCTCACCACTCTCATCTATTTTTCTTCATGTTCCCTTCCCCTCACATGTTCCATCCATACTCATCCTTATAATGTGGGAAAGCCATGGATCTCCTACACAATCCCCCTCATCAATCTTGCCTCTCAGTTCCCTACCTTATCCCTAACTCTTGACATTAATCCTTTCCCTTTTGCCTGTCCCTTCTATAGTCCTCCTCCAGTACTATCCTCTCACAACTATAAATCTATTACTCTCATGATACTTCCTTCTCTCTCATCACTCCACCAAGAATTACAGCAACCTCTCTTCACTTCGCTTTCAGTTATAAGGGCCCCTACAAATTGCAAGGACCCCCACCCAATGCTGGTGCTAAGAAAAAGCACCCTGTATAGTTTTTACAGTGGATGACATTAGGAAGGGAGTCCAGCTGCAGAAACCATGCCAGAACAGACACTAGAGCACAACATGGTCCTCCAGCACATCGGATCCTGTCAAACCAATCAATCCATGTCAGTATGGAAAATGGATGTTAAATTGTTTTGATTATATGAGGTGGCCATCATGAATGTATTCGTGAGAACCACCTTTAAGCAAACAAACAATGGTTTCTCTACACTTGCCACTAAGACAAACTTTACCAAGCATGTTTGATATTGCATTATAGCGAGACACAAGCATTGAATGAAGGAGCTATGTAGAGGCTGAACAAAATGAGTTGAATAGATATTACATATGTAATATTGATTTCAACAATTCTGGGAGAGAGGTAAGCTGATTACATTGACCCAAGCACTCAACTGGTACTTACTTTATTAACCCCCAAAAGGATGAAAGGCAAAGGAGCCTGACAGCATTTGAACTCAGAACATAAAAATGGACAAAATGTTGCTAAGCATTTTGCCAGGTGTGGTAACAATTCCACCAGCTTGCTATCTTTTACCTATGTAATATTAACATGCATGAGAGTGAAGTGAGAAAATGCCTGTACATAAAAAGCATTAAGTCAATTTATATAGAAGAAATGACTGTACTGATACGGATATGTGATAAGAATGGATGAAAAAGTAGAGTGTACTGGGTTGAAAATAACAATTATTACAGGCAAGTAATGTGAGTTCTAGTCTAATCTCAACTCTAATATCTTCTAATCAAATCATAGTGGGAGTGAGCCCTAGGACAGGATGCTCATACAAGATTTGCTTTGATGTTCTTATAATCTACTAACCAAACATCTGTACTTTGGCTGAGTGACTTCTGATCCTGTCTAACTGCTCCTAACTGTTATTCAATGACAGACTCTATATGGTATATACATGATACATATAGAAGCTATTCAGGACCCATATTTATATCCTATATGATGACTAAACCTCAATCTTATACAGCAATATTGAGAGAACAACCACTTTTTTTAAATCAATATTGGTCATCAGTAACATTGCATTTCTGTTGCACATAATTCATTTCAGGAGTGGCATTGTTGTTTATAGCAAATATAAAATATATGGAGGTGCATCCTGTTCTCAGAAACTGACCAAGGATACTATATCACTATTGCTCTACTATTCTAAGACCTCTTCAGTCAGAATGACCATGGTATTGCACCTAGTAAATTCCTCTCCAAGCACAAGTCTGGGCAAGGTTGTTTATGGAAGACCAGCATACCAGCCTCCCTTCTCCATGCCACTAATGTTATCGAAGGTAAAGGCCAATATAGTTTGGTACTAGTGATGTCACAACTCATTTCTACAGCTGAGTGAAAACTGGAGCATCATGAAATAAAGTGTCTTGCTCAAGAACACAAAAAACAGCACAGTCCAGGAATGAAACTCACTACCTCATGATTGTGAACCCAACACTCTAACCACTGAGTGATATACCTTCATATTGCCCTATCATAATCAACAGTAATATTGTCATCATTTCCTTCCACGAATAAAAACATTTCTTCAGACATATTTCCCATGTTTATACACATGCATATTCCTATCTGCTCAGAAACGGATATACATGCACACAGAGTGTTGTTGCACCCAAAGTAACACATGCATATTTGGTATATAGTTTATTTTAAATTATTAAGTTCAAATTAGTTTCAGGCTGGTTGTATCAATTTCTATCATTGTTGTTAACAAGTTCTTGTTTGGAAACAATTTCAATCAGAGTATTTCATGAAGAGGAAAAAAATTAATCTGAGGAAACTATTGATATAGCCTGCATTGACAGAAATGTCAAAGTTTATTTGAAGTATCTTTAATGAAATGGCAAGTACTAATTGCTTTAATATTATTAAATGAAACCCTTTGAGCATAATTAGAGATGATCACCTGGTTACTTGTCAATTATTCAATTATTTTTAACAATATTGACCTTTTTATTATAATGGCTACCAGAACTTCAAGACAAAAGAACAGCTGGAAAGATATTGCCACTCTGAGAAGTAAATGTATTATAATTTTGTCTCATCTAATTCAAGCTCATAAAAGATGTATAGCTTGCATTTCAATTGAGAAAACCCCAGCAATTTAACCAGGCCACAAAATAAGTTTGAATGCTGATACAGCAGCAGCTCATTGTTTTCTCTTGTCATAGTGAATAAACTATTCACCCTAAACATGCTTCAGATCCTGGTGACAAAATACAGCAATAATAGTGGTCAGGAGGGAAAGGAGAATGAAGGAGATATTGCTGATAGTTGATGAAAAAAAATGTTCCATTTCTAACAAAAGAGTCAATAATATTAAGACTGGAAATGGCAGGTGAGAATTTTCTCACATTCAGAAAAACTTTTTACTAAGTTCCACTAGCTGCCACAATTAAAGAAAATCAAATATAATATGGTCAAGTAGAATTTAAGATTGCAGCTGAGTAGTAAAAAGTTGGAGAGGAAGCTAGGAGGTGGGTAGAAGAAATGGATTAGGTGGTTTGATGATAAATTAAACTCTAAAAATAAATAATAGAGTACAATTATCAAATTAAATTAATCATTATTGACAGTGTTGCTGTTTTTGTCATAGTAGTTTTCATTTTGGATATCTGTTACTTTTGATTTTTATCTCTTCCTATATCAAAATCATTTTCATCATTTTGAAAAATAATTTCTCATTATGAAAGAAACCCTTTTACTGAATCAACTCACTTGACACAAATACATAAAACTTCATTTATTGATTCCACAAGGCTGACATCTGTAGAGGTGCAGTGGCCCAGTGGTTAGGGCAGCGGACTTGTAGTCAGAGGATCGAGGTTTCGATTCCCAGACCGGGCGTTGTGTGTGTTTATTGAGCGAAAACACCTAAAGCACCATGAGGTTCCAGCAGAGGGTGGTGGCGACCCCTGTTGTACTCTTTCGCCCCAACTTTCTTTCACTCTTTCTTCCTGTTTTTTGAGTAACGCTGTGATGGACTGGCGTCCTGTCCAGCTGGGAGAGAACACATACGCCATTGAAACCAGGAAACCGTGCCCATAAGCCTGGTTAGGCTTTGAAAGGGTGCATAAATAATAAAAAGGCTGACATCTAAAGTTCACTTCAAAAGAAGTATTTTTAAAGCTAGTTAGAGTACATATTTCTTTTCTAGGCTCTCCTAGGTGGGTGATGTCAATGCAGTTGAAGTTAAAGCTGAAGATCAAACATCAAAAGTTTCCATCAACCAAATTCACTCACAAGGCATTAGTCAGTCAGGGCCATAGCATAAGACACTTGCTCACACAAAAGGACTGAGCCCAAAACCACATAGTTGGGAAGTGAGGTTTTTAACCACACAGACATATCTTCTAAAAAATTCTTTCATGTATCTTAGAATTTTACACATTGGTTTCACAGAAACCTTATATCAGAAAGGTATCAATATTTAATGTGTCTCTTTATTGAAATAACATCATTTTCTTCAAATAACAATTTTGTTTTAAATTGTTTCAACTGAAACAATCAACTAATGAAACACATATTTAAAATGTCTAAATTTAAGAAAAAATTCATTTTAATTTAAATTTATGCAATCATTATAAGATACATTTCATAGAGGCATGCTGTTCCTTTGTTTCAGCCATTGCAAGAATTGATGAACAAGGGGGCAACATAACTACAGAAGACGCCACCAGTTAGCAGGCTAATCCCTAAGGACTGTATCAAGTGGCTTCTAGTGGAAGAAACCTGAACTACAATGGGCTTGTCCCACAGAGAACATTTCCAGTTACTTTGGGGTACTTACTTGTATATGACAGATTTATTAATTTTGTACAATAATTTGGTTTCTGATTAATAAACAGTTTCTTTTCATTAAACACAAAGCAATATTTTTGTAGTAAAAAGGTATAATAGACTGAATTAACTTCAATATATTACTGAAATTTATTTTATTCATCATTATTATCCTCATCAAATGACATGTTTTCCATGCTGGCATGGGTTGAACATTTTTACAGAAGCTAGCAAGCCAGAGGGCTGCACCAATTATATCTTTTGGTATGGTTTCTATGGCTGGATGCTCTTCCTAATGCCAACCACTTTATAGTGTACTGGGTTCTTTTTATATGGCATCAGCACAGGTGCCTTTTCTGTGGCTCCAGCACAGGTACTTTTTATGTAGTCCCAGCACAAGTGCTTTTTACATGGAACCAGAACAGGTGCTTTTCACATAAACCAAGCACATGTGCTTTTTATATACCCTCAGCACAGGTGCTTTTTATGTGGGACCAACACAGGTGCTTTTTATGTGGGACCAGCACCAGTAGGTCACCAAGTAGCTTGCAAGACAAAGACCCCCTCAACTGAAAGAGGGAGTGGAACCAAGGGAGGTGACTGTGTGCCAGGTAAGAGGATTACTGAATAGTAGAGGGAAAAAGATAGTTGGCTTAGTATAGAAGAGATAATTGGCTACACCAGTGGGACAAGGAAGGAGAGGAAGGTGGGAGAGAGTCAGAAAGAAAGACAGAGAGACAGTCAGAGTGAGAGAGAGAAATAGATGGTGTTGGAGATGTATTGGGGGCTACTCACAGAGAATAGTGGAGAGGGTACAAGAAGTACAGAGAGGATAGAGGGGGGATGTTCCATAAGAGTGTGAAGTGAGATGTTTAGAGATAGGGAAGACATGACTATAGCAAATGATGGTGAGGGAAATGGAGTGACTGGGTGGGGGTATGGTAGATGTGTGAGGGGGCCTGCAGCAAGTGAGGTGCATGAGGGAGAGTGGAGGGAAGTGTCCTGCAGTGGAGATGGGATAAGGGAAAGATGGGTTGTGAGGGAGTCTGATAGAGGACAGAATTATGTGTGCATGAGTGGATGAAATATGGTTGTAAAGGACATGCTTGTATGTATAGATGGCCACAATTTTACATAGCTTGATGGGTCTTCTCAAGCACAACAAATCGCCAGAAGTCTTAGTCCCTTGTTAGCTTGTCAATGAGGAGCTCAACATCTGAAGATCCATTCTCATTACTTCATCTCACATCTTCCTATCCTTTCTACAGGTTCCCGCAGCAATTAGAGATTGGCTCTTCTTTATGCAGCTATCCACATCCATATATATCACCAAACTAGTGCAGTCTTCTCTCTTGTACACTACACCTAATGCTTCTTATACCCAATTTTTCTCTTAAATCATTTACACTTTATCATACATGCACACTGACATTACCCATCCAGCGGTGCATGCAGGCTTCATTTCTTTCAAGCCTTCACATGTCCTCTGCAGCCACAGCCTATGTTTCACTGCCATGTGGCATAGCTGTTCATACACAGTAATCATACAATCTACTTTTCACTTTGAGAGAGAAGCCCTTTTTTACTTTTGCTCCTGCAAAAAATGAAAAACAAATTTGACACTCCTGCAATTTGAACTAAAAACATACAAAGATATCAAATACTGTAAGACATTAATGTCCAGCACTCAATGCTTCTGCCAACATATTGTCTAACATAGGCAAATAACAATACTGATACTTATAATAGTTGTAATGTTAAGTAAAGCCCTTCCCCAAATTCATTAACGATTGTGGTACTCCGTCAGTTACAATGACGAGGGTTCCAGTTGATCCGATCAACAGAACAGCCTGCTTGTGAAATTAATATTCAAGTGGCTGAGCACTCCACAGACACACGGGGAGATTCAGCATGACACAGAGTGTGACAAGGCTGGCCCTTTGAAGTACAGGTACAACATAAACAGGAAGAAAGAGTGAGAGAAAGTTGTAGTGAAAGAGTACAGCAAGGTTCGCCACCACCCACTGCCAGAGCCTCATGGAGCTTTATGTGTTTTTGCTCAATAAACACTCACAATGCCTGGTCTGGGAATCAAAACCCCTGATCCTACAACTGTGAGTCTGCTGCCCTAACCACTGGACCATTGTGCCTCCACTCATTAACAATATAATAAAATTGAACTGAGAAGAAACTGAAACAAATTCACTGATTGACCTGCCACAAGCTTCATTTCTGTACATAACTTGCTTTGAATAAACAAAAATTGGTTAAAATGCAGCTGAACGTAATCTAATCTGCTTGATACTTGTCATATGAGAAGAATCATGAGGCTAGAATTTCTATGAGAAGGCTTGTCTACTCCATCTTAGTGATTACTAAACTTTATATCCAGTATTTAGCAAAACTGGAGAAATGTTTAATAGTTTTAGGAGAACTGGAAAAATGTTTAATAGGTTTAATGTATATAACAAGAATTTCATGCTCAATAAATATAATTGGAAAAAAATATATCAAAAATATCCTTTTCAGCGTAAGTCTCCCTTTTTTAATAGGATGAAATGCTTGAGTAGATAAAGTATTGTGTTACCAATCCAGTATTCATACGTTTAGATCATCTGTAGACATTTTATTGTCTCTAAGCAGTGAAAATTAATATAAACCCATTAAGGCACAAAGTCCTTAAATTTAGGACTTTAAAAAATTTAAAAGTGACAACCAGTTTGTGACCACAACCTTCATCACATTTGCATTGTTGTGAAATTACTATTATACGTTTATGAAATTACTATTATATGTGATTTAAGCAAATCACCCTTCACTCCCACTTACCATTCTGCATCATATACATGCAGAAATTTATATAAGACCTGAACAAACTTCATGAATAAATATTATGAAAACAACTTTCAAAAGAAACATGACCACCTGGTATCCTCCAATAGCATAAAAGTACAATTACTACGCACATCAAAGATCTGTAATGAAATCACTCAGTCATTAACTATGACACCACAGAAGTCTTTTGTCTTTATACAGTATAACCAGACCAAATGAACTTAGGAGAACCCATCAAGTCTTGTATCATACACTCCCTATGTATGAACAACATACAATTAAAATCCCTCAAATACTAGCCCTTATAATCTCTGATGATCTCTCATGTATATAACAATGATGAAACAGCACAGAAATGATTTGGCTTCTTCTGTAGGGTCAGAAAACACTTCTATCTTGATCATAACCTGACCTGACCTTCTACAAAGTATAGGATCCCCATTAGAGTGTTATTCCAATTTGTAGAAAAGTAATACTACAGCATCTACACAAACATTCTAGACCTCATTTGAAAGAAGGTTCTTCAGATGATTGGCAGCAATTTGCAGACTAACAGATTACAACCACTGGCTAACAAATGCACTGCTTCTTCTACTACTACAATGGCCTCTGCAACTCCCCTCTAAACTAGTAAGATGCATACCAATTCCACCTTGTGCTCATTTCCCTCCTCTTCTCATAATCACTACTGAGCACTCCTATTTACATTGCACTAAACATTTTGCCTAATCATTCCTCCTCAGAACTATAGCCCTCTGGTCCCTCTAACACATATTTTTTCCTATAGATATCAGTCTACAAATGTAAGTTTACATAGATTCTGCCATGTTGACTGCCATATAGGCAATGACCTCAAATGTTCAAACTGGACATTACCTACACTGATCTCACTAGTTTAGAGAGGCCTTAATTATTTCATTAGGTATATTCTCCATGCTAGTAAATCTCATGAAATTAAAGCTGTTATACTGTTATACACTTATCATATACACTTAGCAAGCCTCTGTTTTGGTTTCTCTCAAAGCCTTGAAATATATATATGAACAAAATGTACAATCAAAGAGACACATCCTCTGACAGCCACACTTTACCTCACACAACCAGCTATAATCATGGAGTATATACTGTAGTCTCATAACAAACTGAAGCATGTCAGCCTACTGTGCCGAACCTAAGCACTGTTCTCGAGCATTTTACAGCCTCTGTGCTAAAGGTATGCCCAATAAAAGCAAACAAAACATCATCATTTGTCTCCATCATTGTGATCTATATGCACTATCTATGGGTATTGCCAATAAATTTTAAAAAAAACATTTAAAAAAATATCAAGTCTTATTTAAAAATTTAGATGACAGTTCAAAAGATTCAATCACCGACAAAATGGAAACAAAAAGCTAAAAACCATGAGTTAGTGCTTTAAAGATTTCCGTTTCATGTTACACAATTCTGTTATATCTGATTTATTCTAATAATAACTACATCTGGTTAGATTTAGTTTGTGCAATTCTCTCATCACATTTAGATAAGAATTGTAAACTCTCACCCTATATCTGAGTAATTTCTTAGATGAAATGATAATTATTTATTGCTTACACCCACACAATTGCTTTAAGTGTCATTTATGTTACTTGCCCGGATGAAAAGGAAGTCGATAAAATTTTAAAAAACAAGAGAGATGAAGATGTAGAAAAATAAGATAACTTAAAGGTTTTGGTGATATAACCTAGATATAATTGAACTGAACTGAGACTGAAATGAAAGTATATAAATGCAAATGTTTTTGAAAAGATTTTATCTTCAATCTGCTTCAAGAATCTCTTACAATTCAAATTTCCTAGAAAATATTACACAAGGGAAGTAGTTTATGTTAACAAATTAACAAATAATTGTCTTGTAGTAGAGATAATAAATCACAATTCACTTCCAAGTATATGCACTCAATGAGAAATATTAACAAAAACTTTTGTGGTAAACAAGTTTATGATATTACAGAAGGTTTTCTAGTAAGTACGTATTTATCATTGTAGTGGTGATAATGATGATAATAACATTTATGGTTGAAAGCTTCAGCTGCTTACTAATCTAAAGGTGGTGTCATAGTATTGTTTCATTACACAAGATATTAAAAGTAAGTTAACAAATTAATATCCAGACACAATAAAGAGAAATGTTTTAAAATTTAATTTCTAAGTCTGACAGTGCAAGCTTTTGTGCTTAATCAAACAATAAACTACTTTTTGCTTTTAAGTTGTACACTAAATAATGTGCTTGTGTTTTTCTGTGTGTATGTGGATGGTCAGAGAAAGGGGTGCAGTGCAAAAGTATAACAATAACTGGATGAAATTAATGCAGCAGTAATCATGATCTTTGCAAGTTCTTCCAGACTCGTGAAATTGGTGCAGTGGATGTTCAACTTGAACATTCACTGGTCAATGTCTATAGGAAAAAACATTGGTGGAGAACACTTTCCAAGGGTCTAGAGAAGAAGTATTAAAAAGAGTGTTTAGTACAGGTTCTGGGGAGATGAAACAAATAAGGATGACAGGAAGAGTAAAGATGTGTGTGACAAGTGGAGCTGAGTGGTGGTGTAAACAGTTAGTTTAGATGAGCAGTAACCATTGAAAGGATAATAGTAGCAGAGAAAAGAAAGAGCATGTAAATAAACTGATAACAAAAACTAATTGGTGATTGAAACTTTGCAAATTATTTGAATAAATTTTATGTTTATAGCTGCAGTACCATCTCACATATGTAAGGAGTACTCCAATGTTGATTTTACTTGAGCTTTGAAGAGAATCAACAACTGATCAGACTAAAGTAGATCTGGCCCTAAAAGACATCATAGCCTTTGCAATGCAGTTTTTGCAATATTTATATATGTGAGAACAATATGAGAGATCATTTAAAATTGTGAGGCCTAGAAGAAGTAATGACTCCAAGCATTTTAAATGTGTTAGGCATGAATAAAGATTATGATGTATAGAAAAGTTTTCTTGATATATGTACAATTTAGTCTGTGGTCATAAGGTTATGATGTTCTCTGATGAGAACATCATAACTTTACTGTCCTTTTTTATATTTAGTGATTCCATGTGTGCCTGATATGAGGTGTTATGGCTGCTTGTGTATAATATCCAAGTACAACAAAGTGAAAGATTAATGAAGCAAAGTATTGTCTCTAAAGGAATGAGTGTTATTAGAATAGCCAGTAGGTCTTTGATACACAGAAGGAAGAATATAGGAAACATTACTAAATATTGAGATAGATTAAACTTAATAGATAGATTATGTATTAAAGAGATCTCTGTTAGCATATACTATAATAGTACGGTCTGAGCAGAAAATATCCAAATCCAGAAAGAAAAATCCTCTTTAAACCAATGAAAATTTCATTTTCTCCTATTCTCAAGTAAATTATACCAAAAGTTTATGTCTACCTATACCAACTATACAAAAAAAAAAAAAGCTTCTTTTGTCAGTTAAAAAAGAGACTCTGAAAACTATGAACTGAGATGTCAAGAATCAACAAAAACTATAAAAAGATTTGGATAAAATACAGGGTGTTCAGGCTAAATTTGTCAATTCTTTATGTCTCCTATTTTCAGAAAAGGTGTTAAAGAGCATAAAGACTAAAATTGTAGTTGAGAAAAAGTTAGCTGAAATTGAAGGCTGGAAGTAATCTGAATATTAGAAAAGAATTACTTGTATCATGAAGATTTGTGCTGGACATCAAAATGTCAACATCATAACTGCTGCTCAATGCTCTGAGAACACTGTAAAGGCTGTAATGGAGACTACAAAGCCTGGCCAACAGGAAGGAACACAACAGATGTTCTGATTGCATACGCATGCCTGAATTCATTCAACAACTGCAGGACAAGGTCATGAAAGATCCAAGTAAGGGAATCTAGGCTTTGGTGAGAGAGATGGGTATTGGAGTTGCCACCATGAAGTTGGCCCTGGATGAGGAACCTCACTACCACTCATACAAGGGATAAATTCTGACAGCCAAAGCAAAGGAGAACTGATTGATGAAAGCAAAGAAGCTCCTAAACAAGCTGAGGCATCCTGTTGAGCCTAGGATGATCTGGTTCTTCTCAGATGAAAGTAACTTCTGCCAAGGTCAGTTGCACAACACCCAGAATA
>JAOPJW010004870.1:123894130-123911792 GCA_027122535.1 Octopus maya
CTTCAAAATGTTTACTCAATACAAGTAAAGCCCCACTAGTTACGAACAGTAATAATACGTGAAAGACATAATAGATACCCATCTTCCTGTACCAGTACTACAGCATCCATTATGAACCCCGATTTCACTAATTACAGGGTCTAGAGCCTAGCTATATTCATCAATTGATGAGGATATGGTGGGCTATAAAGGCAGAGTGCATTTTTGACAGTATATGCCAGGAAAGCCCACAAAATGGGGATCAAAGTTTGGAAGATTTGTGAATCAAATACTAGGTACTGCTCTGGACTTGAATTTTATACTGGCAATAGAGACAATTATGTAAGTCAGCATGGCCTAGGGTATGATGTGGTCTGGAATTTATCACTTCCATACCATAGACCAACAATTCACAAATGAATGTATGCATGAGAAAAAAAACCTGAATGATACTTTAATTATATCACCATGTTTTCTAACAATTAGCATTAATCTTTCAGATCTGGCCTGCTGTACAGCTATGCAACTTCTATTTCATACCGTTTCAATATAGGTAAGTGAAATGTTAAAACAGCTTTAGTTGATCAATATATTTCCAATGCACCTAACTCCAAGTACTGCATGCAGTTAAGGAAAAATGTATCCACTTCTAATTCACTCTTTATCAAACATTCTATATTTGGATATTGCATTTTTACTCCATGCCTGCCATCGTATTTCTGCCATATTTGTAAAGTAGCTAGCTTCCAAAGCTGAGCTCAATTTCGTTAATTGGAAACTGACAACCCATTTCTTCACACCACAGGATCCTAGTCGTGAACACTACAGCTGTTGGATGGAATACCTATTTGGCATTCAAGACGAAAGACACTGTTGAATGTAATAAATAAAGCTAATACAGAAGCTGTTGGATGGAATACCTATTTGGCATTCAAGACGAAAGACACTGTTGAATGTAATAAATAAAGCTAATACAGAAAAATATGACTTAGTTTTCATTAAAACAAAAGAAACATGAAAATTCAAGACAAGCCAAAGGTTGATTGAAATGTTTTTTTATTTCAGAATCCACTTACAGATTTGAATCCATAGAAAATCCAGTCTTTCCGCCTGAATTCCTTACGATGTAATTTAGACCTAAGCAACCATATAGGCCATGAAAGCAAAAGCTGCAGGAGGTTATCTCTTAAATTGAGAAATACATTAAGAAACAGAGCTGATATACTTTCCCTCCCCTGAACAACATAGCTAAGATTAGCTAAACTTCACTTCTTTTTGTCGGAAGTTTTGATGACTTTCATAGCAGACTTGGTGACTTTATTTACAGCCTCAGCATGATCAACACTTTTAATAACACCAACAGCAACAGTTTGCCTCATATCACGGACAGCAAATCTTCCTAGAGGTGGGAATTCACTGAAGGGTTCCACAGACATAGGTTTACTTGGCACAAGTTTTACAATAGCTGCATCACCACTTTTGATAGATTTTGGCGCATCTTCCAACTTTTTACCGGAACGCCTGTCAATTTTCTCCTTAAGCTCAGTAAATTTGCAAGCAATATGTGCAGTGTGACAATCCAAGACCGGACTGTATCCAGCTCCAATTTGTCCAGGGTGGTTAATGACAATTACCTGTAAGGAGAAATTTAAGTTACATGAGAAAACAGAAAACCATATACTCAGAAAAATTAAATACATTCACTTAAAGAAAACGAGACTATGAATACTTGTTACATACCTGAGCCTCAAAGGACTTGGTTTCCTTAGGAGGATCGACCCTGCTGTCTCCAGCCACATACCCACGACGAAGATCTTTCACAGATACGTTCTTCACGTTAAAGCCAACGTTGTCTCCTGGCAGAGCCTCTACAAGTGATTCGTGATGCATCTCTACAGACTTCACCTAAGCAAAACAAACAAATTAAGTCAAATGTAAAGTTTAAGCAACAAGTCTAAACAAAAACAATTAACCATAAAAATTAACTAACCTCAGTGGATACATTGGCAGGTGCAAATGTTACGACGATACCAGGCTTCAAGATACCGGTCTCGACTCTGCCGACAGGGACGGTACCAATACCACCTATCTTATAGACATCTTGCAGAGGCAATCTCAGTGGTCTCTCCGTTGGTCTCTGCGGGGGAATAATAGAATCCAAG
Source organism: Octopus maya (assembly GCA_027122535.1). Lineage (NCBI taxonomy): Eukaryota > Metazoa > Mollusca > Cephalopoda > Octopoda > Octopodidae > Octopus > Octopus maya. Next base: position 123,896,272 of record JAOPJW010004870.1, read on the forward strand.
GCATTGAAGAGGGTTTTGCCGTTGCAGGCTCCCTCTTTCCGTTCAATCGACCAACCGCTGTACCAAGGCATGTTGGCACTCTGCTCCATCATGTTATCACCATGCCAGCCAGACACAGGCACAAATGCCACAGCTTTCGGGTTGTAGCCGATCTTTCTGATGTAGTTGGACACTTCCTTTACAATTTCTTCAAAACGATTTTTGTCGTACTCATGGGTATCCATTTTATTGACGGCAACAATCAATTGCTTTACACCAAGGGTGTAAGCCAATAAAGCATGTTCACGTGTTTGACCGTTTTTGGAGATACCGGTTTCGAATTCACCCTTACCCGCAGCAACAACCAGTACAGCACAGTCAGCCTGAACAGAAAATACAAATAGAATAAGGTAGTAGTAGCAGTAGTAATAACCAAAAGGTACATAAAATGCAGACGCAAATAAAAGTCGTGAAAATATAATATGGCGCATTACCTGCGAGGTACCGGTGATCATGTTTTTAATGAAATCTCTGTGGCCCGGCGCATCTATGATGGTAATACAGTACTTCTCAGTTTCAAATTTCCAGAGAGCAATATCAATGGTAATACCACGTTCTCTCTCGGCCTTTAGTTTATCCAACACCCAGGCATATTTGAAAGAACCTTTTCCCATCTGAAATAAAAGGTATGACTCAGTATAAAACAAAAACGTGAGGCGAAGGCAAGAGACTACTCGTGTTTCAACAAATTTAAATATGGCGGCTTGCGCCACGGAGGCTATATTCTTACGTAGAGAAAAAGGCAAATATTTAACTGTGTAATAGGACAAATATGTTGGCAATGAGGGGAAGAAAAGAAAAAGCAAATACCTCCTGTGCTTCTTTCTCGAACTTCTCGATTACTCTTTTGTCGATACCGCCACATTTATAAATTAAATGACCAGTGGTAGTGGATTTTCCGGAATCTACGTGTCCAATGACGACGATGTTAATGTGTGTCTTTTCCTTAGGCATGATTGCGCTTTAGAAAGTAATGAACAGGTGAATCTAGAAAAGAAATGTCGATGCAAGAGGAGAATGGTTATAGTAACTACGAAATCCAAAATAAAAAAGCTCCAGATATTTCACCATAATCTCAATTCAATTGCAAAACCTGGCGGCATTGTAGAAACGTTATCCAGTATAAAAATTAAACACTCGCTTAATATTTAAGAACGGTTGTACTAGTACCATTCAACACCTATTAAAGTGTTACATTCACGGGAATGGTGTAACAGGAAATACGGAAATGCAAAAGCACTTTAATCAATAGACGTAATGACAGAAAAAGACTAAGGAATTGGTACTTTCAAAACAATACTAGAACCGTGATCATGGACAAATATATTCCATACCAAATGCTACACGAACCATTTAAGGCACCCGGCAGGATAACATTCTTAATACCTACAAGGTATAGGAAGAAACCACCACAGTAAGATCTAGCTACATGCGCATTAACATTAACTCATACCACGTGGTCTATAGACATAGATGTGTATGTCTGCGTAGCCATTTTAGAACATTGAATATGAAGTCTTTTAAACATTCAAATATAGATTATCGACAAAGACGAAATATGCACAACTCCTAAAATATGTTGAGGAACTACAAGAGATACGAAATAATAATATATAGAGTAAATATGACAGTCGTTCTTCATCAATAGTGTACGATAATTTTTTTCTTCATTATGATAGTCATTGCGACAATAGTTTACCGTAATTACAAAAAAAAATTATTCGAAACTATACCTACCTACATGAAATATTTTGTCAATGGATAGTAATACACCTGTATTACAGGTGAAAAGTCTCAGAAAATACGGATGGCATTAATTTACGCAGATGTTACGAGATAACTTTAAGCATAAATTTTAGTACCTACCTCTAAGAGCCGATTGCAGTGAAAAGGGCTGAGTATGGAGATCACGTGATATATATACCACAAGGGGGAGGAACGTGGAATTGACGTCATGACTTTCCTTCCCATAATGTTTTAATGAATTTCCGGTAAGGAAATAAGAAGTTAATAAAATCATTTTTACAATTAAATTTAAATATTAAGACTATAGAATTTAAATTCAATTATTAAAAAAATTTTGAAGCAATTATTATTTTGCATTTGACTTGACAATTGAAAATTGTTTATTTACTGAAATTCTACATGGAATTTCTTTTCATGAATTCAAGATGGCATCTCTTAAAATTGGAATAAATTGTCTGTCTGCCAGAATTTGTGGTTATGGGGTAAGCAAAGTTTCGTAATAAAATATTTCCTACCTAATTTTAGTTTAAATATTTATTTCGATTGCTGAACAAGTCGTTAAAATTTTGTAGTTTTACACTAAGCTTTTCTGAGGTTGCAGTTTATAAAAAAAATGTTCTTGCTAATATTTTAAGGATAACCAAATACTTATTATCGGTGGTTTAGCAGACATTACGGTAAACCTGTTTCAATTTAACACGCCGAAATCCTTCTTTATTCATAAAAAATATAACCTGTTCCACATTTTCATAAAAAAGAAATATACTCGTAATTTTGTTAGTCATATATCATCCATCTAAATTAAAGGCTTATTATAAGTTAGCGTTATGCTCATAAATTAATGACCTTCAGCAACAAATATCTAGGGTGTATTTATTTTATTTTAAAGTTGATGTATTAACGATTAAAAGAACGAAAGCTGCAATATAATTGTAACAATCAATTTATATTTATATACAACACTAAAGACAGCAAGCCTTGTTATACTGGAAGGTTTCCTGTAATACTATAAGAACAAAATCTATGGCTATTAAATGTTTCATTTGCACTAATATATATGATGCGTCTTTATTTTCATATCTGAGACTTTTATTGAATCTAATTGTAAACAAATTTCTGGAGGTAATAAACAAAATTGTTGAAATTTATATTACACCGATTACAAGAAATTATTATATTCTCTAATCGCACGAGTTATTTAGAATATATACTTGGGAAGTTGTCACCCACGTAGTTTCTTTTAAACACGTTATCAAAACTGGCCAATCCTTAAAGGATAATCTTTATATTGCAATTTACGTGTTAAGTTAAAACCTATAGCTTTATTGCCCAGCCTAACCAAATAAGCATAAAGTCAAAGACGTTCTGTGACCAACCTGTCCTAATTTCAAACTATATGTGCTTCATTTTTTTTTTTTTCTTAGATAGTAGGAGTGTAATTTGGGGGTAAATTTGGTGCTATAAAGTCGAGTGACCACATTGAGGTTCTAAAATTAACACTATGCTTGGCTTTGTGTATTGCATGTGAATTTTTTTCCTAACAGTTACCAAAGCTCGGTTAACACTAACTTTCAGTCTAATTAGCCTTTAGTCGGTTTTACTAACATATTTCCCCTCTTGCTTGTGCTTAGATAATTCCTGGAGTTGTCTCTTCCATGACGCAATATTCTTAATTGTAGTATTCATTCAGCCAATTCCTATTATTGGTTCTTTTATTTCAAGTGTCCATCAGAATATAATATTCGTGTAATCTTTAAATTTTATTGTACATACTTCGACGGCAAAGGACTAATGGATGCTATTAGTAATTTCTAAGTCCCAGTCTTTGGTGACGTGATAGTTCTAATAGTACTGATAATTAAAAACGAATGCTTTTCTATATATATGACGAACGAGAGTTTTTAATATCTCCGGCTGATGATTATTCTTCATTGAAGTTGAATCTAATGTCTAATTTATGTCAACCATCTATTTTCTCATTTGGTATATAGAGACACATTTAATTTTTTTTTTTATTTAGTCCTTAATTTCTTAAGTCCAGTGTGTTTAAATTCTCACTTCATATTGAACAGCTAGCTTCCTCTCAACTTCAGTTTGAGTTTTTATGATTTTGCTGCCAAGAAATATTCCATATTTTAGTCACCTTTCACTTGCAACTGTTCCTTTTACGGAGAGGTAGTTAGGGAGGTCTGGAGAACAGGAACAGTTCTTCAAGTTTCTACCTGTTATAAACTGTTTACCTCTACTGTTATATATTATTCGTGAAACTGATGCTTGATTCTTATGGAATTTGAATTTTATAGAAATATTGAATCTAATATTTCTGAAAAACCGTTAAATTTTTTAGAAATTACAATTGAACATATTGATTTTCATACGCGAAGTTTGAATTAGTATTAGTGTAATATATTTTAATTATGGTGAGTCCCGGACCCCTTCGTAAATATTTGGATATCTTTTTATTCTTTAATTGAAATGTGTACTTTTGTTTTCTCGGAGGCTTCATATCTGTAAAGTTCATTGAAGTTTTATTAACTGCATTTAGATAAAAATTGAGTTTTAAGGAAATTTCTCGCCGAATTAAGACGTCACTACCTAAGTCGTGTATGCTGAGTTTAATGCACCATTCATTTATCAAAGAACGTAGAACTCGCTGAACAGCTGTCATATATAATAGTTATTTTAGTTTAGAATTTTAGGTATTATTATACACTTTATTGATTCATATCTTGATATAGTTTTATAATAGTATACGAAAAAATAAAATCCTTGCACTGACAAATACCGAGCATTCGATTGAATTTCAAAATTTGGACGTACTCAATCTTTTAATTCATTACAGAACATTTCATTACAATTCTTTGGGAAAAGAATAACTACATTTAAAGGACACATTAAATTGGCGTGTTTAGTAATTAAAGCAAACTTTTTGCGTATATCTATTGCATACAACTCAAAAAGAATCGTGGTGGTGTGTCAGAGAAAATTTGGCTATTGTCTACATTTGGAATTCACCTGTTTGATATATTGGAATTAACTCTTATCACAAGTTTGGTTCCCTGTTTGGCTTGTTACTTAATCTATGGTACTTACTTCTGAAAATTGATTACATCACGATAAAATGTGTTGATTGATTTTAAGCTAAATACATTCGACATTCTAGTTTTAGTTGTCTACACCGGGAAGTTGAATGCGTTTCAGTCGAACTCTAACTTAAATGACAGTTGTTTGAGGATCAAATCATTACTTCTTTGGGTATTTATTTCCCTTTGTGGGATCTTTCAAAAAGTATATTTTGCCAAATAATTTTGGGGTCTGCAAAGATGTACTACTGTCACATCTAGGACAGTGCTGTTGCTACGCAGAGAAAACTCCTACAGAGAAGGACAGTGACTATGACCCATTATAGAGCCTGTTAAACTTCTCACTTCTCGGAGGGAGAAAAGTTTCCTTCAAATCAGGGACCTGGCTCAAATACTTATTATAGAATAGACTGCTAAAGGTACCCGAGATGCTATTAGACTGGGTGGTAGATTAAATGCCACTGTAGCATTTCAACATGAAGAGTTGGAACAAATACTTAGACCGTATCCAGAGGGAAACAACCCAGTTGATGCTAATCAGCTGGGTTGCTTTTCTTTGCGTATAGTCTTGTTGCTCACTTATGTGCTGACTTCTTTCTCTACCACCCCATTGCAGTGATTTCTACTCAGCTCGTTTCATGTCACATCTCCCAACTCACTTGTCTCTTGTGTAAACATTGTCCACCACATCTGCCACTACGCTTAGTCTTTCTCTCCAGACTATCAACATCTTGAGTCCGTCTTTGTCTTTTTTCTTCTTGCAGCTATCAGTTTGCAAGTATTTGAGAATATTAACTGCTCTGATCCTACCGCGCAGCTCCTTTCTTCAGACCACTAATTTTGTTTTACTTATAAGATGAAGAGTTGTAGTACTCGTCCAGCGTACTTGACATATGTCATCCACCAGACCCTCTAAACAAAAATTGCTTAATCCTTTTTAATAACGCCCCATAACTTTTGTCTCCTTGCTTTTCTGTCTAAAGGTGGGTGGGAGGTGAGGGTCAAATCAAAAGAAACCTGTCAATAAAAGAAGATAGGTGGATACAGGAACAATACCATATAAAAATATTTAATAAGAAGTCTTCATTTGAAATTTAGTAAAAGACTTGCTTGAATTATTTTGTGACAATCTGAAGAACAAAGTGCATTCTGACAGTGTAGCACTGAGGGAATCATCATCATCGTCGTCGTTTAACGTCCGCTTTCCATGCTAGCATGGGCTGGGCGATTTAACTGAGGAATGGCAAGCCAGAAGGCTGCACCAGGCTCCAATCCAATCTGGCAATGTTTCTACAGCTGGATGCCCTCCCTAACGTCAACCACTCTGAGAGTAGTGGGTGCTTTTTACGTGCCATCGATACGAGGGCCAGTCAGGCAGTACTGGCATTGGCCGTGCCTGAATGGTGCTGGAGTCCCTGAAATTTGAAGATGTAGTAAATGTGACTGTATAGTCTCTAGGATCATATTTGTATGCAGGAAAATAATTTGTTACATTGTAATATATATATATGTAATGATAATAAATTTCGAGATACTTTTGCAGTATGGTAAGTTAGTGGAGTTGATGTTTTAAATTACATGTTCTCTATAAAACGAAAAGATTTAAAAATTTTGCTAGTATGCCTTAGATCTCAGATACACACAGAAAATATAGTCAAGATGGTCACAAGGAAATATTGGTTGTGAGTAGATTGGATAAATAAGGTTTTATTAATATTTTAACTTCTAAAAGAATTGGAAAATATTTCCAGAAATAATATCATCATCAGAATATTTTAAGATTTAAATGTGACGAATTATAATTGAAAAGGTTTCTTGCATATGCAAGGAATCACTTCACTTCAGGTTGGTTGTTTGGAATTACAAACAGGCCTAAGGAATAATTGTCAATTGCATTGGTCTCAACAATTTACAAATGGTAATTGGTCCAGTAGAGTTGGTATGAAATGCTTTTAAGATTAAAGGCAAATACTATACAGTAGAAGTAAGCTCTCAGAGAGTTGAACCCACTATCTGATTTCAGTTTTATTTGTAAGGCTTTCACATTGGTTTTGGCTCACTGTCACAAATATAAGATGTGAAGTTTATTGAATCAATCCAAAAGGATGAAAGACAATATTGACCTTTATCATCATCGTTTAGTGTCTGCTTTCCATGCTGGCATAAGTTAGACAGTTTCACTGAAACTGATAAGCTGGAGAGCTGCACCAGGTTCCAGTCTAATTTGGCGTGGTTTCTATGGCTGGATGCCCTTCTTAATGCCAACCACTCCAAGAGTGTAATGGGTGCTTTTTATATGCCAGTCACATGACACGTGCATCAGATACAACTAAAGTTTCACTTGGCTTGACGAGTCTTCTCAAGCACTGCATATTGCCAAAGGTCTCAGTCACTTGTCATTGCTTCCATAAGGCTCAAATGTTCTAAGGGTGCTTTTTATGTAACACCAGCATTGGCCATGACTACAGTTTCTCTTGGCTTGACAAGTCTTCCCAAGCACGGCATATCACCAAAGTTCTCAGTCACTTGTCATCGCCTCTGTGAATCCTAGTGTTCAAAGATCATGCTTGACCACCTCCTCCCATGTCTTCCTGGGTTGATCTTTTCCACAGGTTCCTTCCACAATTAGAAATCAGCACATTTTTACACAGCTGTCCTTGTCCATGTACATCACATGACCATACCAGTGCAGTTGTCTCTCTTGCACACCACATCTGATGCCTCTTATGCCCGATTTTTCTCTCAAGACTCACACTGTTGTACATGCACACTGATATTGCACATCCAGTAACACATACTGGCTTCGTTACTTTCAAGCTTATGCATGTCTTCTGTGGTCACAGCCCGTTTCACTGCCGTGTAGCATGGCTGTTCACACAGGCATCATAATTTGCCTTTCACTCTGAGGGAGAGGCCTTTTACCAACAAAGGTAGGGGTACTCTGAACTTTGCCCAGCCTATTCTTATTCTAGCAGCTATGCTCTTAGAGCATCCACCTCCGTTACTGACTTTGTCACCTAGATAACAGAAGTTTACCTTCAGCTTTCCCCACTGGCATTTGATGGAATCTATTTTCTATACATCTTTAGTGTTTATTGTACCTGTGCACCTTCAACACACAAAAACTATTTTCCTTGTTAACCTTCCTCTGATATTGCTGCACCTCTTATGTGTCCATAGCTTGCACCAGGTACATCTTATGGAGTTTCTACTTGAAGGGATTTGTGATTTGTCAGCTTTGTGACTTACTAAGACTTTGGTTTTTGCTAGAGTAACCCTAAGGCCCTTTGATTCCAGACCTTGCTTCCATCCCTGAAATTTCTTAAGTTCTGGAAGTGAGTTGCTGTAAAAATAATGTAGTAAATAAGCTTCAAAGCAAGCTTTGTCCATAGACACAATTTTATGAATATGGTGTATGTAATAAAGTTTGAATTCTTGATATAGTATAAACAGTTCAGTAGAATTATTTTACCTCACTCTCATATCATTTTTAAGAACGGGTATTTTTTTCTCACTAGGACTCTTTCTTTTACTATTGTTGTATGGTAAAAGTTATAATCATCCAGCAGCATGACACAACATTGAACTTGAACAGCCTTACAACAATTTGTCTCTGTTTTTATTATTGTTCTAAGAGGCACAAAGCTTAAGTTTAATCTGCAAAAGGAACAAGAATATGACTAATTAAATTGTCATCAATGTAATACTGGCACTTATTTTATTAATTACCAAAAGACTAAAGGTTAAAGTTGAACTTGGCATTGAGAGAGATACAGTTAAATACTGTAATACATTTAGTTCAGTTCTAAACTTCTACCACTTGTATCATTTGACACCTTTTCACCTGTCACTCTTATACTCATCATATATCCACACTAGCTCAGTCTTCTATTGCACACTGTGACTGATTCCTTTGGTGTCCAGTTTTGTTTTCAGTACACCTGTGATCAATTCAAACTTATCATATTACACATCATTTTGCTGCACATGCTTTTTTCTCGTTATCATGCAGCATTGACACAAGTATTCTATTATCTGCATTTCATTCAGTAACAGTGGTAATATCATCATCATCATCATCGTTTAACGTCCGCTTTCCATGCTTGTGTGGGTTGGACGATTTGACTGAGGACTGGTGAACCAGATGGCTGCACCAAGCTCCAATCTGATCTGGCAAAGTTTCTACAGCTGGATGCCCTTCCTTACGCCAACCACTCTGAGAGTGTAGTGAGCGCTTTTACATGCTACCAGCACGAGGGCCAGTCAGACAGTACTAGCAATGGCCACGCTCAAAATGGTGTTTTTACCTGCCACCTGCACAGGAGCCAGTCCAGCAGCACTGGCAACACTTAAATTTTTACTCTGGCTACTGCTGATGAGTGATGCCCTAAAAAAATCTTGATTAAGACTCTTAGATTGGACTTTACAAATTTCACCTTACAGATCATGTCACTTAAGTTCCAACCACATGGAAACACAGTGTACTGTATGTTCATCCCAAGCATGATAACATTGGAAAATGTATTCTAAACTAATAATAATTGGAAAGGTAACAATGAGTTTTCATAAACCCACAAAAGGCTGCTGGCTTTTGACTTAGAATTGATAGCTACTAATGGATGAGCATACTACTGCTAAGCTGTTAAAAGGAGCCCCAGGTCTGTTATGTGCATGTGACAATCTTTTCTGGGATGTCTGAAATTTTAGGGATATACTACATAACAGAAGTTGTGTTCCAGTGATGTAACTGGTTTTGTCATTGGGTGTCTATTTAAAAATAATATCTAAAATATACTCTCCTTCATTTTCTACAATGCTCTTCCATCTATCTAGTAGACTTGCAAGGCCACTCTCCCAAAATCCAGTTGCTGGTGGGGACAAATACTCCTCCAGTACTGTTCTGACCTCATCTAGAGAATTCATATTTTTTCCACCTAAATGATTTTGAAAACTGCGGAATAAATGATAATCAGATGAGGCAATGTCTGGTGAATATGGTGGGTGGGGCATCGTTTCCCATTCAAACTGCTCCAGCCTTTAGAATGTCACCCTTGCTATGTGACCAAGCATCATCCTGATGGAAGAACACCTTTCAAAGATGGTTAGTTTTTCTTCTAGTGCTGGTGTTGATGAATGGTTGAATTACTAAATCCAAGCTTCTTTGCTAGTTACGAGGGGATTTTGTTCCACCAGGGTTTGCAGGACATCCTCAACTAGCTCTACATATCTTCCAGGATGAGGCTCACCTTCTAGGCTGTGATGTCCAGCTTGGAATTACTGGAACCACCATTGACACTGGTTTATGCTTATTGTCCGATCCCCATATACTGCATTAATATTCCTCGCACTTTCCATTGTGTTGTTGCCTTATTGAACTCAAAGTTGAATATGCTCCTTTGTCACTTCCATTATAGCTTTGAAAAAATAACTGTTAAAATTGAATTGCATTCTTCAGAACTTGTACCAAGAATAAGTTGATTTTTTATTTCCCCCAAGGGGACAACATAATCTGATTTAAGGTCAGATGAATGAATGGCTATAACATAAATATGGGGTTAAAAATTCACAAAATATGAAAATATAAAGAAATTGAATGCTAGAACAGACTGGAAAGCATTACAGATGGAGTGGGGAGGGATATTTAATTTGGACTTCCATGAGCCCAACCTTGCCACTGATACCTGAGATACGTCCTGTGTTACATTCATGAAGTTACATTCACATGCAACATCTGTGTTACATTCTTCCATCGATTTTTTAACATTTTCATAGTCAGGCATTTTCTCTCTAGCCCTATTTTCCTTTTAAGGTGAAAAGTGAAGTAATTCACCAATTCAGGACCAAAGATGAAGGTGCCTGACTTTAACTCTTTCAGCCTTGTCTTCCAAATCACCTCTCTCGCATTTGCTACTACGATGAGAAAACAATTCTTACCTTCTTTTGAAAGGAAATCAGGCGAGTCAATTTTTACTATAGACTCAGTCGATAGCTGTACTCTTCTTGCACTTGACAACAGTTGTTCAGCATAAACCCACACATCTGACACCTTTGAACACTGAACAATAGCGTGCGGGACAGTTTACCTATCCTGCTCACATCTTGGACAGGTCAAAGGGCCATGGCCACCATGCCGTGTTAGCTTGTCCTGAACAGGTAAAGCTCCTCAGCAACACTGCCATGCCAGAGACTTCTGAAAGTTGTCCAGGGTCTTTGGCCCGAATGTAAGTTGGAACAGACTGCCCAACTGATTATCGTCGATTTCCCCTAAGGTATTGTCACATTCCGCCTCTACAAGCCCTCTATAAAAAGAATGCGGTGGAACCTCCACTGCAGGCATTGCCGAGTGACAGAATAGCAGGAGAGCCTTGCAACACTCTGTAAACCATGAACCTATCTTCGATAGAACCAGGATTCCCATCCACCAAAACCAGTGAACTTCGGAAACATCCGTTTCACCACATTCATTCACCATCCAGGTAGAACCTCAGTGCATGTCTGCGCATCAACAACCAAGGCATCCCTAGCCCACCCTTTAACGGTCGTTGGCAGCAAATAGAGCATCTCACAAGCGGTTTCGAGCACTTCCGCAAGAAGTGGAAGAGCTGTCTTTCCAGCTTGATAAACCACGAATCAGGGCAATGAACACATTGGCTACCTCCACCCTCCCTTTCAGGGATAGCCACTGCTAAGACTAGGTATCTGAACCAAACTCCTAGCAATTTAATCAGACCCTCCATCCAACGCCGCACGACCTATCAGGAGGCATCGACGTGCCAAGCTGCAAGCTGACTGACTTTTCATGATTAACTTTTGCTCCTGCCACTCTCTTGTAAACTTTAATGGCCCTGCGTACTCTCTGTAGGTGATCCATTTTGGTTATGATGATGGCTGTCTCAGGATGCTGCTCAATTTTCGCAGTAATGGCTTGAGCCATTACGTACAAAAGCTGGGAGAGCAGACACCCTTGACGAACCGAGCGTTTGATGTTGAATGGCTTCGATAAGAAGCCATTTGCCTGAACTACCAAGTCGATGTCATAAATCTGAATGAGCCAACTTGTGGAAGCCAAGGCCCAAGGCCAAACTGCACCAGAACGGACACCAGGTAGCAATGGTCAACCCTATCGAATGCCTTTGATTGGTCTAAATGGACCAGTGCCCCACCCTTGCCAGAATCACTATTAAACCCCTCTAAAGTGTATTGTATAAGATGGAGATTATCCTGGATGGTTCTGCCGGGAACAGCATATGTCTGTGCCTCCCTGATCAGACCATCTGTCACACCCACCAATCTTTTCGATAACACTGGCCAAAATCTTCAACTCTGCGTTTAGCAGAGTGATCGGCCAAAAGTTATCAACAGAATCCCCCTTGTCCAGGTCCTTTCTGACAAGTGTCACCACTCCCCAGCACACAGATCTGGGAATAAACCTGTTCTGCTGCCAATTCGCGTATACATTTGCCAGAAGGTAGGGACCTCTGCCTGAATCAACATGTTCAAGCGTTGTCCCTTCCAATTCACTTCCTCTACCACTGTGGCCTGGAGAAAGGTGATTTCTTCTTCCTGGTTCATTATTATGGCTGCCACTAGCCAGGCAGCATCTACTTCTGGAGGAATATTTGTAATTTCTATTTTCAATGTTCTTCTTCCCATATATATGGGAAGAAGAACCACCTCCTATGATGTGAACCTCACTTCGACCGTTCCAAAACGTTTTCCTCTTGTCATGTAAGTTATATCTGACCATATGAGCTTTAGGCCTTTTTCAATAAATTTTTCTTCTGTTTTATCAGTTCTTTTCTTCTCGATGTTGTAAGTTTTGTAGATTATTCTTTCCTTATTAACTTGCTCTATTGTTTCTGTTGGAGGGGCTACTTGTTTTTCTGTCCCCTCCTTTTTTAACATAGACATAAACTTTTTAAAATTATTTATCTTTGTATTAATTTGTCCCCTCCTTTCCTGCTGCCTCGGCAAAGTTTAACTTTTTTTGGCGACACCGCCAATGTTTTTTCATCTTCACTTGTTACAAAAACAAGCATATCAATAATTAAATTATTTGGTGAGTCCATTGAACTCTATGGTAACTCCATGTTTTTTTTTTTTCTTTTTTGTTAAATAGAATGCAATTTACAGCAAAACGCCAAACACAGAAAAATTTGGGCTTACACCCCACAGAATTAGCTCAAAGCCACACAGTTCAACAATAATTTCCCCGCAGGGGGAACCAAAAGCAACCTCAACTCACTGCACCAATATAACAATCCAATAAATGACACAGGAAGTACTGGCAAAACGTTCACACAACAAGAAACTTGCACTAAGAATAAGTAAAAGGTAAAATTACTACCTGCTTTTATGGCAAGTTGATGCAGGTAGTTTATTCTGCCCCCCCCCCCTCCAGTTTTTAGTTCATGCAGTTGAAAGAACCGCATTATTTATGGGATGACCCAATATTTAAATGCATCAAATAACATTTTTTTTTTCTAGAAATATATCTTTCAAAAATTATAGTGTATTTTATTTTGAAATGTGTATATCAACATAATTACTGATTATAAACCAGTGTGTCAAACATATTATCATCGTTTAATACCTGCCTTCCATGCTGGCATGAGTCAAAAAGTTTGACAGTAGCTGCTCCAGACTTCTGTGTCTTGATTTGGCATGGTTTTTACAGCTGGATGCCCTTCTTAATACCAACCATCTAGCAAAGTGGACAGAGTGCTTTTTACGTGGCACAAGCACAGGCGAGGTCAGTTTTGACATGGTTTTTACAGCTGGTGCCCTTCCAAATGCCAACCACTTTACAGTGTGTACTGGATGCTTTTTGCATGACACCAATGCTGGCAGGGTCACTAAGTAACTTGCAAGACAAAGATCTTTTGAGAGGAGAGCAGGCATTAGAGGAGTTGATCTTGTGTCAGACTTATATTTATTCCACCTGAGTTACACAGACACTCCTTTATCATTCTCAACATTAGAAATGATCAAGGGAAAAAAGAACTCCAAAAATAACCTAAGGTGAAACTGAACTATTGTAGTTTAGAAACCACTACAAATGCCTGCCATATATTTCATCTCTTCATCATAAGTTGGTAATACTTTGGTGTTTTTACTTTACATTTTTGTATTTTCTTTGTTATTAGTAAACTTAAAGAATTTATTTACTCTCTAGCTTTCTTCAAGGTTGACCATGCCTGTTTTGACATCAACAGAGAAGCCATTATTTTCGCAACCTGTTCGATTTAGATTTGCAAATTGGCAAATGTTAAAGGATTATAAAAAAAGACAGACAATCAAAGAACAGTATACAGAGCGTTTAAGAATCAATGCCATACGTAAAAATACAATACTACCTAAAGAGTTAAGAGTAAGTATATACAGTAATTCATTTTTAAAAGATCATTCATTTATGTGTGTTCATCTTAGTTTGCTATTAGTGTATTAATGCAGAATTTACTAAGCTACTCTACCATGAAGAAAGTAAATGGAACCTTGTTGCTAGACCGAATATATCTCATCTAAAGACATCATAAAATACACCAGTGTTTGAACTCAAGACAAGGACACAGTACCTTAACTTCTCAGTTTCTATGCCTTTATTGAATGTAATATTTAAGATAGTTAAATCTTAGGCTAAGTTAGTACAACATGTACTTATGTATTTTGTAAATGCTTGCACATTATGAAATTTGTTAGTTTCAAAATTTAAGGTACACTAATGTCTTGTGCACAAAAACATTGTGTTTTTGTGGTCAGTTTTAAGAAAAGGGATAGAAAAGTCACTTACTCCAGAAATTATTTCAGCTACCATAGAAGACATATTTGAAAAATATTTTTAACAAACATGTACATTCGGGGGTGAAAGCCTTACAAGAGACTCATTGGTATAAGATATTGCTTTATGTACTCATAGTATAAAGCTTTAGTTTATAATCTGCCAGTTTCTTTGTCCTGTGGGGGGTTTTTTATGTTTATTTTTTAAAAAACTAAAACTACTTTTACTACAAATGTATTACTATGGCTAACATGGAATGGATTTTTTTTAATAGTTTAATCTCGAGGAAGGAAAACTAGCAAGATAACAGCAGGCCGATAGTTGCAGGAAAACATAAGCAAAGAGGAAATTTCAGAGGATTGATGTTTTGATGAGAAAGGATTTCATAATTTAGTTCTTGGCCTGGCAAAAGTCACAATTTAGGTGACAAGATGATTCAACGAAAGTACATGTGCTATGAGAAGCACATATGTTCAAAACAGCCAGATCCAGCCTGTCACACCTACCATACAATGTCATTTTGAAAATAAGTATTACATAATCAAAATCTTGAAGCTTATAGATAATGCATAATTAATTCAAAACAACGTGGACAGAAAACAGACTTGAATGTGATGATGAACTTAATTTATCTTTTAGAAATAAAGCAATGCTAAAGCACACTGCAAGTTTCAATTATATAAACAATGAAATTTATCTCATAGCAGTTATACTTTTGAAAAGGTATGAATATAAAGGAATTATCAAACGCAGAATAATGCTAATAATATAGCCTGAACAGGATAAACATCCCTATTATTGCAGAGAAAAGTGTAGGTGGCTAGCTGTGGACTCGAACTCACATCCCCGTCATTACATGTGACGATGCTTTGACC
>JAOPJW010004870.1:124547965-124561428 GCA_027122535.1 Octopus maya
ATATTTGATTGCATTAAAGAAAAGTTCAATATACATAATTAAAAAAAACTGTCCCCAGCTTTTAAATCTCTTCTTTCAATTGCCATATCTCTAAATTAAATTGACCTCAGTTGCTATCTATTCAGCACAGCTGTCCGCTTTCCTTCTCAGTTCCTTGTCTATATTCTCTATCCACATTTCCCACAGGTCATTTGATATGAACATATATAATTCACTCTTATCATTTCTACCTCCTATTGCTATTCATCACTCTCTAATCCCTTTTCTCGCTATTTGGTGCCACAAAAATATCCACTCAGTACTCTCTGAAACCAAGGTAAAAATGAAACAAATGAGAAGTAATCTTCCAAACTGTCTAGAAGAGCAGCAATGACCCCCACCCCCAATTTACGTCAGCATGGAAAGCAATCACAAAACAACAATGATGATGATGAAAAAGAAAAAGCTTCCGTCTACTGATGTGGATCCTAAACTATATATCTTTACAACTTGGATTATTTGTCTTCCATAACCAAACCTGAACATACAGCTCAAGTCATCTATTAACTAATATATAATATGCTACACACTTTAAACAACCATTACATGGAACATGTTTTTCTTTCTCAAATGAAATAGATAAAGCATTCAACTCCTAATGGTAAGCAAGAATCTTCATCATCATTGTCATCTATTGATTACAGCTTGCACTTTTATCCAGCATATTGAATGACATGCTGCAATATATCACATTCTGTCATTACTGTCCCAAGTTCATCAGCACCACAGGCCTTCATGTAGGTGTAGATTCTAAATTGTGATCTGAATGTGGAAGGTAAAAATGGAGAATGAAGAATAGAAATATTGGTTGAAAATAGAAAATACTCACCTTTAAGAGATCCTCAGCAAGCTTTAAAACACTGTTAGCCAGCATTAACTTTTCTTTTTTGTGTGGTTTTTGTTCCATTTGTAAATAGAGATTTATCTGAAGAGAAGAATAGAAAGAGTTGTCTTTACCTTTTTTTTTTTTAACCCCTTTGTTACTGTATTTCTATTCAGATCTTTAATTAAATTCTGAAAGATTCATGCATTTAGATTAGTTTTGTTAAACAAATATACCTTTAATTTTTTATTACTATACTAGAATTTTACCTGTCATTTGTCATGCAACTTTGGCAATACAAGGGGTGTATGAAAAGTCTTGAGCCTCAAAAAAACAAAACATGGTACAAGGCTTCTGATGAAGACACAAGACTTCACGGCTCAAAACTTTTCATACGCCCCTTGTATACTGTTGCCTCCTTGGGTAATTTGATAAAAGTTAAATTACAATTATTGGCTGTATGGTATTATATTTCATGATATTATCCATGGTGACAAAAGTGTCAGGATATTATTGTAACAAGTGTAGTGAAATATTTATTTTAGTACTGTTTCCCATTAATTCTAAAGTTAGGGGATAATCTTAGTGATTATTGAAAACAAACTTACCCTGCTAAACAATTAGCTTACTTGAAAAGCATCTATGGATCTAATTTTGTAATAAAAAATTTTAAAGAAAATCATTCAAATTGTTCCCATTCCAGTCTCTTTCAGAAAATCACTCTCACTACTGCTGTGCAACTTGTTTACACTGTCAGAAAGTGAAGCACTTGGTTTCAAGTCTACCATGTGCTGTGCTTGATGCATTTTTTTTTATTTGTATCATTTTTATGAAACTTATATAAGTTACAAATTAAAAACAAAAAGAAGAGAACTCCAAAATTCTGGGAAGGCAAAATTCACTAGTAAAAATGTTAGAAAGTGGCAGTGTTTATCTAGAAATCACATTTTCAGTTATGCAGAATAATGAGATTTATATTAATATTTTGATTTAAATCTGAATAGATAAGTCCAGGCTGAATCAGCTGCTTTTGTATTTTATTACCATAAGAACTGTTAGGTAGTTTGTTTACAAAACAAAAACCTTAACTTAGCATCAATGAGGATCACACCTAGTGAATGCATAGACTTGTCACAGAAAAGACCTGAAATAAACTTTATTGCTTATTAATTACTAACCCTCTACAACGCTAAAGTAAGACTCATCAAAGAGCATGCTCCAAAATTTTGAACTGCATGCACTCATGTCCAAAGATAGCATCCAAAGAAAGGTTACCCAATTAGTTAGCATAAAGTTGCTCACCAAGACACTCCAATTTTTAGCCCATAGATGTGTTATCTCTCTGCTTTTTCAACTCTCATTGCTGTGGCCTCTGCTCAGATACTTGCTTCTCATTCTCTCATCATTTATATTGTGTCCACCTCCAACCCATTTCCAAGGGCCCTTCACTATACCCAATTCTTCCTTTCAAGAATTTCAAATCTTTGGAATTCTCATCTCTACAAAAAATTTACTGTATATGTTGACTTCCAACTGTACAAAAGAACTGTTGATTATTTTGATCTCACTGGTCTTGAAAGAGTTGTAAAGCCATGGGCATATCTCTTTCCTCCAGACCAATCTAATAAAAAAACAAAGGGTTAATCTGCTAAGCTAGTGTGATGCTTTTCCCAACTAATGAGGTTTACAACTGTATAAACATTTCAATGTTAATCATAAAAACATGTAAGCAAAAACACATTTACATCTTACCTGCTCAGTGATCAATACAGAAAGATTGCGATATTTCTGGTTAATTTTTAATCCGAGAGTCATAAACCGAAGAATGTAAACACCAAGGGCTAGAGACCAAGCTAGTAATTCCCAATTATACAGATAGTCCATGAAAGTTTCTGTGTCTTTTAATAACTAGAAAGAAAAAAAAATACAAACAATGCAAAAAAATGGTTCTTAATTATTTTATCTGGTGTTATTAAAAAATTGTGGCTGTGCTTATGAACTTTGTAAGCTCCACATCATCATCATGGCAGGAGCCAGTTCTTATTGGAAATTGCTGATCTCCTCAGATAGGTTGAATGACCACATCTCACTCATATGTTATAATTTTTGGCATGGTTTCTACAACTGATATTTCCAACACTAACCCCTTTACAGATTGTATTGTGTACATTTTATAGGAGCACTTGTGCTAGCTGGGTTACCATGAGGATGAAAAAATGCAAGTGCTTGACAAAGAAATAGAGTGACTGGGGTGAGCAGATGACAGGAGATGGAGCTATGGCAGAAAAGTAATAGAAAAAAAACAATAATGACAGTAGGTAATGGGAAAGAGGTAGTGATGGCAACTACACATTTGCTGGTAATATACATATATTACTCTCTTTTACTCTTTTACTTGTTTCAGTCATTTGACTGCAGCCATGCTGGAGTACCGCCTTTAGTCGAGCAAATCGACCCCAGGACTTATTCTTTGTAAGCCTAGTACTTATTGTACATATACACACACACACACACAGCCCTTTTTATTTGTTCTTACTTAATGTAAACACTTACCTGTAAGCACATTAACGTGACAGATATGATGGCTAGTAAAAATGAAGCTGACACTATCACATCAACTGAACGTTGAGGACCTCTTTTCTAAACAGGAAAAGAAACAAAATCAGAATTTCATCTCACATATAATCAGATAACACAAATGAAAGCATATCCTCATCACAAAAACGTTTGTGTGTGTGTGTGTGTGTGTGTGCATGTGTGCTTATATAATTTAAATTTTGAATGTAGATAAAATTTAGTACTGAAAGACATTTAGAGCAGTGTATTGTACTTATTAAGTGATTTGTTAGTAAAATACAATAAATAGATAATATTCATTTGATTACTCTTATGTTTATCTTTTCAAGATAGCATGGACTAAACAAGACAAATATATTAGTCATGCATTGTTTTACAACCAGATTCCCTAACTTGTGTTTCACATGCTTTTGAAGGCACAAAGCCAGCAGATGATTTGTTGACAATGAAAGTAACAATGATGCTACTTGTAACTCAGTGATTTTCAAAAAAGAACAAATGTAAATATACTACATATCTATACTAGGTGGATGAGACCAAGTGGATGCCCCAGACCATATCTAGACCAAGTACATGCCCAAAACCAAATGGATAAGAAGAAAACTCTTCCCCCACACAGCCATGCTTATAATAATAAAAAAAATAATAAGAGAACAAACTAAATAATATTTACTTTTAAACTTCTAGTTGTTTGACAAGTAATTTGATCAGAGTACAGTGTGTTGAAGTTGAAATCCATCAAGGTAGATTTATGATAGTAAATTAAAACATGCACATATCACTGTGAATGTGTATGTATGTGTGTGTGTGTGCATGATCATTATTTCAAGGTCAGATAATTTGTTGAACCAAATTTTCGACATCCAGATGCCCTTCTTGTCACCAACACTTGTTTCCAACAGGGCAATATTTTTCTATAGTAAGACATTGGAAACATATGACATTGTTCATATGACTGTGTCACTCATTTACAACCACCATGTAATATCAAGAAACACACAGAGGCTTTGTTCAGCCCAGGGCTAAAGTAAAATCCCAAGGTCTCACACAGTGTGACTGAACCTTGAATCATATGGCTGGGAAGCAAGCTTCACAATCACACAGCTGTGACTACATTTTTATGTATATATATATAAAAAACCATATACACACAGACACACACAACTTACCTTAAGGTACGATCGTAGTGACAACCATGTTTTGATGTTACAAACTTTATTAAGGCGGAAGTGTGGTAGATCAAACTTACGAGCTCCCCGTGATGATGTCAAATAGGAAAAATACTTGGCATACAATAATCTCTGTAAACAGAAAAGATATTTTTTCAGTTTAAGTTTAAAACACAAATCTAAATATTAGAAGTCTGGTAGTGGTCAGAGACCAATGACTTAATATATTAAGTGCATTACTTTGTATTCACCTGCTGACTGATTTATCAATGTTATATTTTAAATACAAAATAGCATAGAATCCAGTAAACTGCTGAGTGTCTAGAATCCAATTCTTTTTTCATATGAGTGTCCCTTTTAGCATAGTTAATTCTAAAAGCCTCCAGTTTTCTGATACAAATTCTTTGAATCTATTGAAGACCAAGTCCTCACTAAAAGAATGCAAGACTTCTGTCAACTAGTCAATTATTTTCTGCTGGTAGTAGTTCATTTGTATAGAGTATTGTTCCATATCTTTTGTAGTTCAGTATGCACTTTGACAAATTGGCAGTTTATAAATGTTCCTTCCCCAGATTTTTTTTTTGGGCGGGGGCATATAATTTTAATCAAACAAAAACCAATTTTGTGGAGTGTTCCATTTCAGATATTTGTGTGAATTAATACCATCAATATTAAATTTTTAGGGAAATTACTAAAAGACAGAGACTGTCACAAGATTATATAAAGTTTCTTCTCAGATAACAATGTTCCATCATATTAATAGTGACAAAGATGTTTATTGAAAATATATTCAAAATAGAAGTATTGTGCTTAGTTTAAATATTGTATCTAAGAAGAATCATATGATCATTCTACATTCTCAGAACCACCAACAGAACCCTCTAAATATATACCACACTCTGGTGAGTTCACAGTGACCCCATGTGAGTGCTTCTTTAAAAATTCAAGAACTACTGGTATACAGTAATCAACTAATTTAATTTTGTTCCATAAAAAAAAGAATCATTGTCAGATCATCTTTATCTTATTTAAATCATCACCATCATCATAATAATAATACCCAAAGTTAAAATAAGCAAACAAAAATAGAAATTATATGCTGCATTACCTGTTTGAATGTGCGATCAGCAACGGAGAGCAAGAAGAAAAAGAGAGCACTAAGACAAAGCCTTTGGATTACAGCATTAATTAAGATTAGATTAATCCTAAAAAGAAGAAAAGAACAGTAAACAAAGAATACAATAACATTACCATTCTCATTAACATTTTTCTCTTTACTTTACCTGAATCAAATTAAAAGGCTCACATTAGATAACTTATCAAGCCATAAACTGCTTTGTTATACAACACATATAAACTGAGACATTAAAATTTTGTCTTTAAAATGCAGCAGCCTAAAATGGTGAGATATATGCCCACAATTAAAAGAAGACAGCCATGGCTTGATCCTAATAATAAGTCTGTTGCAGTTGAGCTGACCAAAGATATATAAAACTTTAACAGTTTTAAATGCTAGAAAGGTTTTTGAATGTCATAATCATTCGGATTCTAGTTACTCTTCATGTACATATGATACAGAAAAACTCAGTTGTTCTTTAACCCTTTAGCATTCAGATTATTCTGTCAAATGTAATGCTTATTTATTCACAATCTTTTGAATTAATCATGTATTATATCATAGCTTTTGAGATCTAAATGATGTGGCCCTTTATTTTAAGAATGACATTGCAGAGTAGATGTGAGAGGCCAGATCTGACTGGTTTGAGCACAAAACAAGTATATTATTTGGGCTGGATATGCTATAGAGTTAAACCATGTGCCTTTACCCTCTCGTTTTATCCCTGCAAGACATGGATCACTGCCTTTTATGATCGCCACCACTTGCTGTACCTGAGATAAATACAATACTAGTGAAATAATGTTATTAGCTAAAATACACCAGCAGTCCTAACCTGGAACAGAGTTCCATCTTTGACTGTGAAGAGATGATGCTTTTATCATTTGCTTAGAACTTGTTCCTGTAAAAGTTTTAGTCAACTTTCTCTCCTATCATTATAAGCTGTACAGGGATACAATAAGCACTAGAAATTCTTCTGCTGACATGTGAACAAAAGAAACTAACATAGTATATAACAAACCATTTCTTCAGTGAATGGTCTAAAATCAAAAGTCCCTAAATTATGATCTTAGGGATCTTAAGTATGATTTTAAACAAAACAATAAACGGTAGCGAGTCGATAGAAGTAAATAATTATCAGGTTAACTTTTAAATTAAAATTTGACTCACTACTACCACAATTCAAATTCAGCTATAGTTGTCTCCCTTGCAATACAAACTAAACTATCAGCAATAATTATTTCCCCCTTACTTTTGTAAGGGGAGATAATTATTGCTGACCAAAACCTCGCTGAGGTTATTCGGAGACCATTCTGGTAATGTGAAATGACTACTCGACCAAGCTTGGGCCTCAATAATACTCGAAGATTGATCTAAGGACATATTTTAATTGTGAATACTGCTCTTGTGCAATAAAATTTTAAAAATTATTATATTATTAAAACCATTTGCAGCGTGGAAGGTGTTTATAAGCCATTTAAAAACACACAAAAATCTTTAGATTCACTTTAACATTTAAATTTAATTTGCCAAAATATTTTCGTCGCTTTGAGACTATGACCTGTTCACGGAATTTGGAGCACGGAATTTTGCCAGTTGAAGTGAATCTAACGGTTTTTTGTGTGTGTTTTAAATGGCTAATAAACACTTTCTACGCTGCATCAATCAGGTTACTTGCTATGCAAGCACATCTCTGTGGTTATTAAAACCAATCTAGAGGTAAAAAATAAATATCTTTGGCTTGTATGGGAGACAACTCCTCAAATTTAACCAGAATTATCTGCCTTAACTAATACTAAATGGATTGATTTTTATTTCCGAGAATTTCACCCCATATTCCAAGATTGCCATTGAGCCCCGGAAAAGAAATCCTGCATAGTAAATTCTAAAAATTACAATGTTAACAACAGAAGTTATCTAGTGATAATATGTTACAAAGGATATAAATGACAGATTATTGTCTCAATACCACTTTGGCAAATACATTGAAGCTGTGAGATTTATGCTTTGCTAAGGAGAGTCAAACCAAAACCTGCTTCCTGTCATTGCCAAAAATGTAAAAAAAATATTGTTCCAATCTTATCTTTTCCTCACCACATAAGTATTTCTGATCATTATTTGTTGCTACAGTAAATATATTAACACTAACTTAACTAATAGTGATAGGGCTTGTTGCTAATAACACAACAGCAGTCATAGAATCATATTACAACATAAACACTTTTAATTAATAGAGAAATAAACAAAATACATGCCACCAGACAGAAGTTAATTTAGTTGAAAAAAATTTTTTTATTATTATTATACTGGAAAATATATTATTCATTCTTTCATCATTTCAAATATATTTCTGGTCTGAAGCGTTCTTCATATAAAAAAGAAATATAAAAATTAAGCACTTACTTCCAACCATTACCGACCATAGAGAGAACAGCAGAAACAAAGCCATCTGATGATAGAATGTTGAAGAATTCTTTGCTGTTATAAGTACGGAACATTGGTGGTACAAGACCCATAATCAGTGAGAAGAAGAGACCAATGAAAATAGAGTCTGAGGCATCTGGGATTTTTTCAACTTTTTCAATGATGACCCAGCTGATATGTAATGCAGTGAGATCAACCTTTTGACACTCATCACCTTCCCATATAACACAACTCACTGTAATTGAGAAGTAAGAAAATGATTGTCAAGGATATCTAAATCTTTGATTACTGAACTTCTTTATCAATATAAGATACGGAACAATGGTTTTATTGTGGAGGAAGTCATTACCATTTAACGTCTGTAACAAGGAGACAGTAACATACACACATGCACATCACATACATATGATGGGATTCTTTTAATTTCTCTCTTCCTAATCTCCTCATAAGGCATTGGTCAGCTTTGGGCTATAGTAGATGACACTTGCTTAAGGTGCCATACAACAGGAATGAACCTGGAAACTATGTGATTGTGAAATCATGAAATTGCTGGTGAATGAGAATGATGGCAAATCAAATTCCACATGTGGAAAGAAATATCTCACCATGTATGAGAACCTTCCAGTCGTCAGCAATGATAATACAAATTTCTTATTTTCCTTCTCATAGAGGCAGAAGTCAAACATCAACAATGTAAATCATCACCAGAAATATCTTTCACTGTCACTTAAAAATTTCCAGGTTGACCACCATCAACGTGTGTAAGTCTGGGAAGATTGTGGAGATGTTGGAGTGGAAGTGAGAGAATGTGCGGTCATGTGCAAAGGTAACAGAGAAAGGACTCTTGGCCAACTCATCATAAGGAAGGAAGAGCAATACAAATTCTTTTGGATAGGAAATAGCAATAGTGAAAGCACTGTAAGCACACTAATAACTGAGAAATGGATAGTTGAAGTAAATGAGGTAACCAGAGAGGATAATTAACTTTAGACTAATTATAGATAACTTGACAGCAACATTTACTTTTGCATATGTTCAACTAACAGAGTTGAAAGATGATCTGAAGAATCACTTTTATGAAATCCTTTTGCAGAGTACTTTGACAGTATTTGACAGTGACCTAATAATTGAGGCTAACAATTTGAATGGACATGTTGGTCAACATCATGAAGGCTTCTGAAGTGTACATGGAAGTTATGGTTACAGTGCAAGAAAGGAGTTTGTGATACAAGAGATGCAATATATTTGCAACACCTAACTGGTGTTGCAAGTATGTATAGAAGTGCAGTCTGCAATGAGTTCAGCAGGATTTAGCATGCAGCTAGGAATTCATGCAGGCTCGATCCTCTGCTCCCTCCTTGTTCATTACAGTCTTATTCTTAGTGCAGGTTTTCAAGAGTGCAGTTCGATTTTAACACTTATTTTTTCAAAGCTATAATGGAAGTGACAAAGGTGCATATTTGGCATATTTTGCTTTATGAGTTCAATAAAAGCAACAGTGCAACAGAAAGTGTGAGGAATATTAATGCAGTATATGGGGAGCAGACAATAAGTGTAAGCCAGTGTCAATGGCATTCCAGAAATTCTGAGCTGGAAACTTGTCTAGAAGACGAGCCTCATCCTGGAAGACCTGTAGAGCTCAATGAGGACATCCTGCAAACCCTGGTGGAACAAAATCCCATTGTAACTGTTGAAGAACTAGCAGAGAAGATTGGATTTGGTCATTCAACTGTTCATCATCAGAAAAGTTGGGTCATTGGGTTCCTCACAAACTTTCCAAGTCTAATTGTGAGCAGAGAGTGAATGCACACTCTTTGCTGTCACATCTCACAAATGAATCTTTCTTCGATCGGATAGTGACTAGTGGCAAGAAATGGGTTCTCTACAAAAATGTCAAGTGCCAAAGACAGTGAGTAGGGCAAGGAGAAACACTGGCATCCCAGGCTAAAGAAAGTCTTCATCCTCATAAGATGTTATCTGTTTGGTGGGATATGAAAGGTTTAGTCCACTTTGAACTTTTAAACCCAAACCAAACTATAACAAAGGAGATCTACTGCAAGCAGCTTAAGTCACCGTTAGAAGAAAAGCAACCATCTTTGGTTTCAAGACAAAAAATATTCTTCCATCAGGATAAAGCTTGGCCACATACAGTGAGGATGACATTCCAAAGGTTGGAGCAGTTTGAATGAGAAGCAATGCCCCACCTACAATATTCGCTGGATATTGACTCATCTGATTATCATTTATTCTACAGTCTTCAAAATCATTTGGACGGAAAAAATATGAATTCTGTAGACAAGGTGCGAACAGTACTGGAGGAGTATCTTTCATCACATACAAAGAAAATGAAGGAGAGTATATTTTCGATTAAAAAAGAACTTTGTTTATCTTAATTTTGGAAAATAAGAGAAGTATCAAAAAAACCACACAATTTATGAGAAGACCCAATATTTTCTACTATAGCCTTGGGTCGACCAAAGCTTTGTAAGATTTGGTAGACAGAAACTGAAAGAAGCCTGTTGTACGTGTGTGTGTCTCTCTCACACTACTGCTTGACAACTGTAGTTGTAGTGTATACATCTCCATAACTTAGTGGTTTGGCAGAAGAAACTGATAGAATAAATACCAGTCTTTAAGAAAGGAAAAAGCACTGGGCTCAATTCATTTGACTAAAAGTTCTTCAAGATGGTGCCCCAGCATGGCCACTGTCTAATGACTGAAAGAAGTAAAAGATACAAGATAAAAACATATATATTTATTCATTTTCTTGAACTCATAAGGCCAACTATCCCGTTTCCATGACAGATAACTGAGATTGCAACATTCCCCCTGTCCATTTCAGAGTTCAAGGCCATCAATTTCGAATGGAGGAGGCAAGCCGATTACATCAATTCCAGTGGTTTGAAGGAAAGAAAAGAAAGTTGAGCTTGGCAAGATTTGAACTTAGAACATATAGAGCCAAAAGAAATGTTGCTAAGCATTTTGTCCAGCATGCTAAAGATTCTGCTAGCTTGCCACCTTAAAGATTAAATGAACATATTTATTTCTTTATTGCCCACAAGGAGCTAAACATAGAGGGGACAAACAAAGACAGACAAAGGAATTAAGTCGATAACATCAACCCCAGTGCGTAACTGGTACTTATTTAATCGACCCCTGAAAGGATGAAAGGCAAAGACAGCCTCAGCGGAATTTGAACTCAGAACGTAACGGCAGACGAAATACTGCTAAGCACTTCGCCCGAAATGCTAACGATTCTACCAGCTCGCCGCCCTTAATGATGTATTATTAGAGTAAATATTTAGGGAGAAGCCAGATAGTGTTTTATGTAAAACTTTAGTTGTATTTCCTTATTGTTGGAACACATTTTTCTTTGTAGAGCATTATATTCTTAAACAAAACACTTTAGCCCACTTAAATTCAGATATCATTATTCAATTGCTTGTTGAAGATCTCAAAGCTTAATATTCAGGAATGAGTATTGAGCCAGTAAAGAATATTAACTGTGTGGGTGGATATAATTTTCAAGCAATTACAACTGTTTGTTGAATTGTCCTTATGTTTTGATGAGGAACCTGATTTTCAAGTGATATTCAATGACTAAGAGCCAACATTGATATGATGTAGCTGGTTAACACATTAAGATATTATTTTATGTAAAAAAAACATTTGTATAAAAAAAAACTTTACCATTCATGTTCTAAGCAGGTTCTGTGCAGATTCTAGACATAACCACTGTATAAATATTTCAATTTTATTAAAAATAAGGAAAATGATAATTATTATAATAAAGCATTAAACATCTAGCATTTCTGTTTCACAATACTGTGTAATTCAATTTACAAGTGGCTATAATTGTCTTTTAAAACCTCGATGGAAAGGAGAGTGAATAACATTTCAATAATCCAAATTCTTTTTGTGGAGGGGAGGCAAAGATTTCTGATGAATAGTTGAAATACTTTAAATGTGAGACCATTAACAGAAGTGCTTTCTAATCATACAGTTAAAACAGGACACCAACGGTAGTTGGGAGAATGACAGGCCAATTTGTAAAATTACATGAGTCTTGCTAGCTAAGTAATCAACAAAATGATTTTTCGTTCACATGTACACGTTAACAATAAATACCTTAGTACATGCTTGAAGATAAAAACATTTTCACAGATTTTCTTTTCCTTTTTTTTTTGTTTCTTGAGGTGTGGGATCAAATTTAGTTGAATGAATAAATACGTTGAAATTTGAGTTTTAATGGTAAAAGAATGATTCAAAAGAAAAGAAAATTTCTGCTTAAATTGTTTAAATCCTTTCATCTAACAGGCATTTTTTTTTTCTTTTCTTAATAAGGAGGAGGGAGGAAGCCTATCATGAATAGTCCTGAAGTTTTATAGAAAACAAGAAAACCAGTTTCAAATGTACGCTTATGAACAATACCGAAAATATTTACAGTCATGTAGAAGGGTATATGAACTATTTCAGAAAACATTAAGACAATTTTAGAAACTATTTCAGATAATTCAGGTTTCATAAATAACGAGAAATATTGAATTTCATGTTATTTTTATTTTTGTATTTTTATTTTCTTGTCTATTTACAGAAATAATGCAACTCTTTGCTGCAAAAGGTTACTAAATAAAATCTAGAAATGGATTTGAGCAGCTAAAAATGGTATAAAAACTTCCTAAACAACAACAACAACAATAATAATAATAATAAAGGAAAAAGCAGCTTTCCTGTTGGCAATGTTAGTTTCTAATTAGGAGCCAAAGTGTCAGCAATCACAAAATTTATCTGTCTACAATCAAAATAAAGTAAATTTTAATAGACTGAAAATTCTGATATGAAATAAGCCAAACTGATGTCAAGTGAGGACAATACAATACTTCTAAATTTTATAACTTATTTCTAATACATTTTGTTTAAGACAAGCAACATAAATAGAGGTTTAACAGACTGAGGAATCTAAAAACCAACCTTGGTTCTATCTATGATGGAAAATACCTTGTTTTTGAAGTATTCATATTTAAAGTAAAACATTCCATAAGTTTATACAAAAACTTTTTGTTATGCTCCAAACACTAGATTTAATAATAATTTCACAGTTTGGCACAAGGCTGAAAATCTTAGGAGGTGTGGGGTAAATAAATTACATCAACCCCAGTTCTCAACTAGTACTTACTTTTATCAACTCCAAGAGGGTGAAAGGCAAAGCTGACCTCGGCAGAATTTGAATTCAGAATGTATAGCAGTGGAAGAGGGACATTTTGTCTGATGTACTAAGATGTTATTTTACTAGTAAAAACTGACTTTAGTTATG
>JAOPJW010004870.1:125024845-125037470 GCA_027122535.1 Octopus maya
TAGGCTTCCAAAGAATAAGTCCTGGGGTCGATTTGCTCGACTAAAGGCGGTGCTCCAGCATGGCTGCAGTCAAATGAATGAAACAAGTAAAAGAGTAAAGAGTAAAGAGCTAGTAGATGTTTCTGCTATAAGATGCAGTGCACTCAAATCTGAGTGCTTGTGCATCCCCTATAGCTTCCTCAGTGCTTCTAATATGAAGTATAAGGTAACAAAGATCATTGCATAATTTCTTGTTCCTTTTACATCTAATTAAATTTCATAGGGAAACGGATGTTAAAGGATGTTGATGGTGATGATGATCTTTAGTTACTCTTGTTTTATTAAGATCACAAGTCAGTACTAAAACAATTGCATCAGAATAAATTCATTTTAGTTAATTTAATCTTTTATTCCATTTGATTTTATTGTCACCATTCTATAAAAAGTCTCGTTATAGATAAATGATCTGATCACTGATACTATTTTCTTATGTCTTTACAAGGCTTCAATAATTACTACACATACTATAAATTATAATACATGTTAGTTTTCTTCTTCTTGCAACACTCTTTGAATACTATGATCTCTATCAAGTGAGAGTGCTACTTACTCTTAATCATCAGCAAGATTAATTACAGCATGTAAACTACTCCAAGTTTATGTCAAAGCTTGAATTCTTTACCATTTCATGCTGATACGATTGGTTTTAAGCCTGCTCAGTAAGCCACTGTTTAGAGGCTATTTATAGGTTGCATTTAGCCTATAAAAATTGCATAATTTGCCAATCTTAAATGATTTGATTAAAATTTTTGAGTAAATCTGGATTTAACTCTAGTTCTTGCGAAGTCATGATGTTAGAGTATAATTATTCTTAAAAGAAGCAGACCCAGGATACCTTCAGCTAAATTTATCAACACCCATATCAGTATCTCAATGAATAATGACATCATCAACTCTACCAGCTTTAAGGGATGGGATTTATGCAATTTAAGCCCCCAATAAAGATATAAGCAGTGTGAGCAAAATAGCAGCAACCAAAAATGGATTAAACATTGGTTGTAGACTGTTCAGTGGGACATTATTTCTAGTAAGTGATCAACACACATACACTAACATAAACCTTTAGGTGCTTAGTACTAACCCTTTAAATATAAAGTAAGTGTGAAGCAAATACCCTAGATAGGGCTGAAACATTTTAACCAGTATGTTGTTAAGAAATCTTCAGTTTGATAATATGAGTCATCAAATGTGATAAATTGCTTGTTATTTGACAAACTCCCACTTTGTTATTTGCTTGAATACAATCATCCAAAGAAAATGCCAGTCCTTAATCACAAATATTCTATAGGAAATAAACTACTTTACAAAAGACCATCCCCAAACTAAGATAATACTAAAGCAATACAATGGGAATGTCTGATAGATATTGTAAATGATAATAGGGCTCACAGTAAACAAGATAAGGGCAAGTTACTAGGCCATAGTTATAGGTGGGTGTTGCATTAGAAGGGTAAGAAATCACCTGTGCTTTGTAATTGTTACTGTTCATATCCATTTAGAATCTCATTGAGATTTTAAGACCATATCATGTTAAAGTGTATAAAATATGGAAATATGTTGCTTTTATACCAATTTGGTCATTATTGTCAATTGTTTGTCTCAATATATTCTTGTTAGTAGCATATTTGATGGACAATTAGTGCCATGATTAAGATAGTTAACTAATTTAGAGACTCATATATACAGCTTAGACATTTTAACCTTAGATACTAAGCAATGGCATATGCATCTAAATTTAAGAACCTATCAGTCACATTATGAAAGGTTGCTAGGATAGTTTAAATCAAGTGATTCCATGGAATTAGCTTTAAATAAAATGCTGCATAAGCAACAGTATATTTATTACAAGTAGGTGTCTTGACAAACATAACACTTATTATATTATATTTGATTAAGTTATATTAGATTAACATAAGTAAATATTTGATGTGTCATGCATAGATCTCTGAGAATGAAAATTTCAAGAAGAAAAATTTCAACTAAATCATGAAGTATTTCTCTTCTTCATACTTCTTTCATACTAATTTGATTTTTGCTGATACAGAGTACCACATTCTTTTATCTTGTAATTATGTCTTGCGTCAGGTTTTGATAATGTTCACTGTAGAAGTGAGTGAAAGAAATTATGTATTCATCATCATCATCATCATCATCGTCGTTGTTTAACGTCTGCTTTCCATGGAGGCATGGGTCGGATGGTTTGACTGAGGACTGGTGAGCCAGAGGCTGCACCAGGCTCAATCTGATTTGACAAAGTTTCTACGGCTAGATGCCCTTCTAACACCAACCACTCCAAGAGTGTAGTGGGTGCTTGTACATGACACTGGCATGAGGGCCAGTCAGGCAGTTCTGGCAATGACCATGCTCAAAAGGTGTTTTTTACATGCTACCTGCACAAGAACCAGTCTGGTGGCACTGGCAACGACCACGCTCAAATGTTGTTTTTCACGTGCCACCAGCACATGTACTAGTAAGGTGTGTTTAATATAATTTGTTTTAGCAACTGAATTTTCTTTAAAATTTTTTTTTTTTTAATTTAAACTTGGATCACATAATGTGATTGATTCACAGTAAAGATGGGACCTCATTATGTAAATTGGTTCACTATTAAGATCTGACCTCATCATGTAAACCAGTCAACTTATCATGTGATTTCATTAACCTGAACCTGTCTACTAAGATGAGATCTTATGATGTGTATTGGTCTAATATTTGATATGAATTATTTCACAATACAGATGAGCTGATATGAAGATCTGAGGCTGCATCAGCTCCTACCACTATACTGTTGGTTTTCAGAAAGCTGAGTCATGCAACTATAAATAGTTTCATTTTGGATGACAAACATTTTTTAATTTTAAAAAAAAATTGTGGTTACTGTACCAGAAGGCTGAGATCTTTATAAAGAAATTCACTTGCCTGTTCAGCTTTTTAGGTGTGCAAGTGGTGTGTGTACATATGTTAGCACACACACCACTAAATTATGTTAGTAGTGAACTTGTTAAAATTTGGTACTTACAA
The DNA here is from genome assembly GCA_027122535.1 of Octopus maya. Taxonomy (NCBI): domain Eukaryota; kingdom Metazoa; phylum Mollusca; class Cephalopoda; order Octopoda; family Octopodidae; genus Octopus; species Octopus maya. The sequence continues at coordinate 125,027,906 of JAOPJW010004870.1, forward strand.
AATCAGTGTGACTGTAAGACATGGTTGGTTCTGGATTTGGTTCTGGTTTTGGTTGTGGTTTTGATTCTGGTTTCGATTCTGGTTTCGATTCTGGTTCTGATTCCGGTTCAGGTTCAGGTTTTTTAGGATCTTTTTTCTTGACAAAACCAAAATCAACTGAAAATATCAGAAAATTAATATAAAATTTATGACACATTTGAGAGGAAAATTAGGAGAAATAGAAGAGATTTGGTGTAATTGCAATCAGTATTTTTGTTTCATTCTGCTCAAATTCCTCAAAAGCTGACAGCGTAAATAACAGTAATATGCTGTGTTCAATGCAATCAATGATAAGTCTTCTCTTCGACATTTGTCCTTGCACCTGAATATAATTTATTACTGACTGAACAGTTTGTATATCATCTAAATCAATAATAATTTAAAATTTTGGTATAAATCCAGTAATTTTGGGGGAGAGGTGAGTCAGTTACATCAGCCCCAGTACTCAACTGGTACTTATTTTATCAATCCTGAAAGGATGAAAGGCAAGGTCGACCCTGGCAGAATTTTTAATTGTAATAATAATGGGAATAATAATCCTTTCTACTGTAGGCACAAGGCCTGAAATTTTTAAGGCAAGGACTAGTCAATTACATTGATCCCAGTACTCAGCTGGTATTTATTTTATCAACCTTGAAAGATGAATGAAAGTTGACCTTTGAGATCAGAATATAAAGACAGATGAAATGTCTTTAAGCATTTTGTCCAGCATGCCAACAATTCTGCCAGTAAATAATAATAATAATGGTAATAATGATGATGATGATCTTATTGTATATAGTACTCAGATGCACAACTTGTCAGAAGAAGGATGAAAGAGGGACCAGAAAGCAGCAAAAAGTCAAGTAAAGAAGGACAACAAAAGCTAGAAGTATATGCATGATATACAAAATAAAAAAAACATAGAATGACTGAAAATAAAACAGTTGAAGAGCCATAAACGAGTAAATGTGCTTTGGTATTTGGTTAAAGATCATTAAAATAAGAACTAGACTGAAGTAAGTACAAGAGTTGATATGATTGATAAAATTTTTAGAAGACTGTACTATGCTATGGCTACAGTCTAATGAACGAAACCATAAAAATATAACATATATACATTAGTGTAAATTCACTAAACTGTTCTTACAGTGTTAGAGAGTCAATTTTTACTTAAGTTTTGAACCATGTTAATTTAAAATTATGTCGATTGATTTAATATTTCTAAGCTAGCATGAAAGAGGGCATTTTCTTTTTTTGTATATTTGCATTCTGTTGGAAGATTGTGGAGATAAATGTCCTTTCTTGCAATCACTGAGCCAATCAAGAATTAGCAATATGAGCTGTGCCAATCAGTAATACCATGGGGATGTCATTGCTTGAACAAATAAAAATAGCAGCTAAATTTCAACTCACACCTACTGTCTTAATGGAAAAACCCACTGAATCATGAAGTCCTAGAAAAATGGTGTCTGGGATGGCCTCAGCTGGAATGTCTTTTAATTGTCTTTCATCAGGACTAATTTTGAAAAATAATTAAGAACAGGTGCTTTGATAATTAAGGCAGGCAAGTCACACAGAACTTGAACTCTGTAACAATATATCAGTGGTGTTTGAACTGTTGTCCAGCACCTTTGATAGTGAATTTTACATTACATGTGTGCAAGTATGCACATGCAAGCACACATCGTGTCAAAATTAATATAATCATGGGAAATCTGTCTTTAAAAGATGATTACTATAAAGTAGTCCAGTTATAATTATTCACATACAACCTTCTGGATGGTCACTTGAGACTTTAAGCAGCTTAGAAATAGCATTCAAATGTCCCTCAAATCATAATCTACTGCCTTAAAGAAGGATACATTGGATAATAGATATACTACAATGCCATTGCTGGAGTGCAATCAAAGCTGACTTGGAATGAGCAGCCACTCTTTCAGATTGCCTCTGATTCCTTCCTCTATATTTCACAGTGTCAAGGACATATGCTTAGAATATGTAGTATTAACTTCCACCTTAATTTTCTCTGTGTCTTATATTTCCTACATAATTTATAAAAATAACAACCCGTTGCTTAAACATATGGCAGTTATTTTATGAAATCATCTCTGAAATTAACTCATTTTCAGTGCTGACATTAGATAGCAAATATCAAAAGAACTGACAGTCCCCCTCTGCTTTGTCAGCTGCTTCCTCATTGTTCACTTAAGAAAATACAGAATAAAGTAACTTCCAAATTTAAATGCCCCATTATTAACTGTCTAAATGCATGAAATGAGTAACCAAGGTTATATATTTTTCAGCTTTATCTCTAGATCTGAAGCATTTTTCAATACATGCATATTCATTATGCTTCAGTCTCAGGCCATCATCAAGATTTGAAATCAAAGTTCAAATTGATGGCAAAACATCTGTAGAACTTTTGACAAAAAGACTTTTGGGTCTGTTGTCTGATACTATGCCGGGTCAGCTACTTTGCTCATTATTGGCCAATGATTAACTTTATCACTCTTTGAATCTGATTGTGAAACCCCTTAAAGATGATCAGTATTCAAAGTAACTTCATCTAAAACAAGACCATCATAATGGCTGATAAAGACTTACTGATTCACTACAAACTCTGGTCTACAAGTGTTATGTCTCCTCATTCTGTCTATTTTATCACTGTCACTACTACACTCTTTGCTCTTCTGAGGTATCTAGTTATATACTATGTCTATCTAAGTTAATTTGCCATACTGGTCTCTTTTTTAGCCTTCATACTCCTCTCCTTCGGATGCCACACAAACCATTATATTCCCTCATCAGAATGCCAGTTCCCTGGGATTATCTCTCTGGGATTACGTTTTTTACTGTAGAAATTGACTCAGAGATGTTCACATTGAACACCTTTAAAAATAATTTGATCAGTGACTTATGAAGGACATAAGATTAGTAGCAGAGAACATATGCTCTACATGGGTACTCCCTTGCATCCTGTTTAAATCATAAGTAAATCATAAGACAATAACAAACACTTCAAATAAATAATCAAATAGGTATAGACAAAATAGCTGAGTGTTAAGGTACTGGGCTATCAGCTAATATGTTTTAGGCTTGAATAGATTGTAGGTGCTTCCTTGTATATTTGAATAGTACAGGTAATTGTATATGCGCTGTTTCATTTATCAGGAAAAAAGTATTATATTTTGCCAAATGCAGCCCAATATAAATATTTTTTAGGATGAGGTGCCAATTTAAAATGTCATGAAAACAGTTGAGGACATGACATTCTGAATATATTTTGATATTGGAGATATATTTTGCAGAACTAGCTTAAGAAATAATAACATATAAACTTAATGATGCTAATATTGCTGTTCTATATTTAAGAGGTGAGGAATTATGTACATTATTTACATTTGATGGATACTTGTCCTCATCTTGTTTGTTGTTAACACAACGTTTCGGTTGATAAACCCTCAGGTGTCTTGGGAAAATTTCGAACCTGGGTTCTCATTCCCAAGGTATTTTTTAATGTTATTATTATCATTTTTACTATTATTATTATTATTATTATTATCATTCAGGTCACTGTCTGGAATTGAACTCGGAATCTTGGATTTAGTAGCCCACGCTCTTAATCACTACGCCACGGGCATATAGCATAGTGGTTAAGAGTGTGCTCTACTAACCCCAAGATTCCGAGTTCGATTCCAGGCAGTGATCTGAATAATAATAATAACATAATAATGATAATAACATCGAAAAATACCTTAGGAATGAGATCCCAGGTTCGAAATTTCCCCAAGACACCTGATGAAGGCTAGAGTGTTTATCAGCCAAAACATTGTGTTAACAGCAAACAAGATGAGGACAAATATCTGTCAAATGTAAATAATGCCAATATTACTAATATCAATGAGTTATGGAATATAAGAAATAGTAGAGTACCAAATTAAATGCCTTACAGTTTAAACCCCGCAACACTTTATCGACTTTCTTGAGCGTCAATAAAAGGACAGTACAGATATGCATTAGAGCTGGGTAAAACTTCCATATTTGTAGCCTTATTCCAATGATAGAAACCAGTATCAATCCTTTTGATAGTTTTGTACCACAGAGCTAGAGGTTGTTTCAGGTAGTTTACTGTTTTTATAGTGTTTATATTTCAATTAAAATGTGTCATAATTGTATGTATGAAATTTTAGTTATGTTCCAAATGGCAACTTAATAATGGAGTAGTTTGTTGTTTTATTAAAACCTTTGAAATTCTTGATTTTTCAAAATTCAAGGAAACACATAATTCAGATGAAAAGTGGACATGAAAGAGTTAAGCTAAAGTATAGCAAAAGCTTAAGCTGAGATTGAAATTTCAATTTTCAATGTTCTAACACAGGACAATCTTTTGATGGCAGACTCATCACCGCCATCAGATATCATCTGTTCTAAGCAGGTTGAATATCATGGGTTACTATCCTGATCTTTCTTTTGTTGTCCTTATACATTTATTATATTTAACCTCTGTTCAATTTTTGATGTGGAAGCACAATGGCCCAGTGGTTAGGGCAGTGGACTCGTGGTCATGGTCATAGGATCGCGGTTTCAATTCCCGGACCAGGCGTTGTAAGTGTTTATTGAGCGAAAACACCTAAAGCTCCACGAGGCTCCGGCAGGGGATGGTGGCGAACTCTGCTGTACTATTTCACCACAATTTTCTCTCACTCTTACTTCCTCTTTCTGTTGTGCCAGTAATTCAAAGGGCTAGCCTTGTCACACTGTGTCACGCTGAATATCCCCGAGAACTACGTTAAGGGTACAAGTGTCTGTGGAGTGCTCAGCCACTTGCACATGAATTTCACGAGCAGGCTGTTCCATTGATCGGATCAACTAGAACACTTGACCTCGTAAGCAACGGAGTGCCAACACACACACACAATTTTTGATATTATCCATCTATGTAATTCCCTTCCTTTCTTCCCATTTATTTTGCTTTCTCTCGTAATATTTGGAGACCATTTTTTACTCAAATGCGTCCAACAAAATGTCTTTAGTTTTTGCCATTTTTAGTGCTTCATCATGAATTTTGTGCCTGGTCTATGATAGCAAGTTTTCTTTATGCTAGCATCTCAAAGGTATGCAACTTGTTTGATAATTAATGTCTGTTTCAACTACATGTAACAAAGTGGGACACATAACGTTTCAATAATTTTCTTCTGGTTTCGGTGTTAATGTCTCTTGATGTTAGTATATTTGATATTTAGTAGAATAACAGACTGAATAGTTTGGTAACTTGTTTATCTTAAGTAGGTGACACACCTAACCTACCAAGCTGTGAGACTGATAAAGATAGTGACACAGCTTGATTAGTTCCTTACCAGTGAGAAATGAAGAGATTAATCTTCTTCAACAAGTCTGAAGTTCATTTACTAAATAAAGTATTTCGAGAAAATGCTTATAAATGACTATCTAGGCTATATTTAGACATATTGAAGATGGGTGGTTAAGAAAATATAACATTCTTTCAAATACCATGGTTTAAGAAAAAAAAAAATGTTGCCAGTGTACATGTTTTGATTAGCAACACAGAGCAAAACTCAAAATTTGGTTGTGCAGATCCTTAAGCTGAATGATTTTCTTTGACTAGACTCAAAGCCATGAAGGGCAAAGTTGACAGCAGCAGAATCTAAACCATAAAACCAGATAGATGAAACACTGTATTAGCTTTATGTTTTTTTTAAGTAACTTGTCCAAGAAGGACAAGGGACATCCATGATCTTTGCAGGATGAAACATTTACTATTTTACTTGTTTTAATTCTTGGGTTTGTGGCCATGCTACAACACTTGTCTGTCCACAAAACTCATTTTAAAATGCTTATCATAAGAATAAATTAACTTAGATCCTTCATTAGAAAGAAAAACTGTAAAACATATAAAACAATAATAAATAATGAAATTGATAGATCTATTGAATTAGAGAAGACTTTATTGAAGGTGATTCTTTAAGAGAAGCCAGTATAATTAGCCAACTACATCAGTAGCAGTATAGCATTGTTAATTAAAAATAGTACTGTTTCCACCATTACTTTGTAAGTAATATTAAATCATGTCAGACCAGTCTAGAATGTTCTCTCAAAATTCAAATTTCAATCTCTCCTCCCCATTATTATTAAGTTATTCTTTCTTTCTACCAAATACTTATCAAATTTTAAAATGAATCTGAGCCAAAAGTTAATTTGACCGAAAGATAATTCGGTGAAAGTATTTAGTCTACATTCTGTGTAGGTATCTTATATCAGTCAAGACTCCACTCCCAGCCAAATAAATGAATAAAGGTCAAACAATCTAGTTATCCAAAAAAGAAATCGCTGACTTAACTCATATTTAGTTTCTACTTGAACAATACTATGCAAAATTTTAACAACCTGACTTTTCCTACTGTTGGGGCTTAACCTAAATGTGAAATTGAGTATCTTCTCAGGAATGCAACTCAGTTACACTGGTGGTATTTGATAATAAAAAATGAAAAAATAAAACAAAAGGGGGATATAGAAGGAGGGAGACTGGTAATATAAGGAGAAAGAGAGGTCATCTTACACAAAAATGTTCTCTTTTCTGCACTGCAGATATTTGTGACTACACAAATTTTGTCGATACAGTTCTATAAACAGCCTAACCAACACACATAGGAATAATTATTGATTTGGTCAGTGAAGTCTTGGTAAATTTCATTCAGCTTAGTTATGTCAAGATTGCACCATCAGCTGTTTAATGTAGGCAATTTTCCAAAATAAAGTTGAACTGCAGTATTTTGAGCAATGCAGCTGATAATTACATCAATAAAAAAAAAAAGAATCTTGATGCTATATTTAAAGGAGGGGTAATGAGAAGGAAAACAAAAAGGAATGAAATGGATTAATACATATATTTAATTTTTTAACTTAGATGCAAGACTACAAATGTTTTAGGTGAGGGGATTAGCATTTACTTTGGTGGGATTTGAACATACATTATAAAGGAGCCTAACACTGCATAGCATTTTGCCTAAGTCTACACCAATTCTGCTAATCCACTTCCAATGCTATACTCTATTGATTTTTCACTCTCTAACACCTGAGGCTAAAAATATCATAGAAAATTACAATTCTCAGTACTTAACTGCAATTGGGAAAGATAAAAAGACATGTTTTTAAAAGAATTTGAAACCAGTATGTAAAGACATGAAACTGTAAAGGCATGAAGCTGTAAAGACATGAAGCTGTAAAGCACTACTATTAGAATAAGTGATAATTGTTCAGTCCCAGGTCAATCTTGACTGAGCAGACTCATGATGAGAGAAATCTCATTCCTGATTATCCTATCTCTGTAGGAGTGTCTCAGACTGCTACACCTAATGCCACTTACAATTTTTAGGATAAGGTGTAATTTGAGAAATTTAGCTAGTATTTTTATCAGATTGAGTGACCACTTAGGGGCTTCCCTGTTCACTTAAAGTAGTAACCTTCAGAGGTTATAACAAAACGTTAGCTCTGTTACATTGCTGCAAAACATTCTTTGGAATCATGTGGTAATTTTTCAGAGTATTAACTTCATTTTAATGGTGTATATCCTTTCATTCTTTTATTTGTTTTAGTAATTTTGATCAGGAACCATGCTAGGAAACCGTCGAGTAAACCTACCTTAGTACTTATTCTATAGGTTTTTCTTTTACCGAACTGCTACGTTATCGGAATATAAACAAACTAACGCCGGTTGTCAAACAATGAAAGACAGTTGCAAACACGCATATGCACACGCAGCTTCCGTACATTTTCTGTTTACCAAATTCATTTACAAGGCATTAGTCAGTTCTGGCCATTGTAGAAGACACTCGCTTAAGGTGCTGGATATTGGAACTGAAACCGAAACTATGTGGTTGAGAAGTGATATTCTTTACCTCACAATCACACTTGCACCTATTGATAGTTACACTACGTTCAACCCCCGACGGTTGTATATACATTCCCCCATGCCGGATTCAAACACGTGATATTTCTACAGTCTAAAATTTTGCCGAGACTGACTTTGCCTTTCATCTCCAGGGTCGATAAAATAAGTACTTTGTTACGTACTGGAGTTAATTTAATTATATAAGCTCGATACCAAAGTTTCTGAACTTGTACTTGTATCAAAATGTTTTTACAAACGAAAGGTAGTAAGATCTTATTTCTCTAACGTGCCAGTATTAGTAGCTTATTGGATAAACACGCTAGGACACGTGTAAAGAAATACTGGGAAACAGTTTTATTACCTGTCATGGAATTTTCTAAGCCCTGCTGAGAGTTGTAGGTGTTTGACACCAGAATAGCCTTGATTAACCAGTTATGCTGAAAGTATTTCATCTATGATCATTCCATCTTTCTGTAACAACTACATGTCTTACGAGTTGTCAACGCTGTCAAGCACGTGTTTAGGGTATCAAGGGAAAAGGAAGGGGCACCACAGAAATTATAAATGGTTTACGGCACAGAAGAATTCACTTGCTAAATGATGTTTCGAAGGGGTTTTAATGATCGTCGATGTAATTTCGAAGTGATTATGGTGTTATAGTAAAGATCTGATCAAAGCAATTAAAAAAAACGTAAGAGAAAACTCTTCATAGATAAAAAAGTTGAAGTATACAAAAATAAACACTAATTTCTATCTAACTGTTAGTTTTGCTTCATTTTGAAAAATAAATGTTTATTTTATGGTTTATTATTGTTTATGCTTTGAATTCCATCTACATTGGGGCACCAGAATTTTTTACGTGCTTAGGGTCTCAATCAGGCTCCGAGTGTCGTTCATGCTTTAAAATAATGTTGGCGCTTCTTGTCAAATGTAATTTCAATTGACATCTAAAATGTTTTCTAGGAAAATTAGACCAACTCATTACTTGACTGGAACTTTATTATATCGAAGAAGGAAAAGCAAAGTTGACCTTGGTGGCATTAGAAATTAGAAATGTAAAGGTAAGTAGCTAAATACGCATGCATTTTGACCAACAACTCTAACAATTCTACCTTTCAAGGATCAGTTCCTGCTAAAATGTCTAGATTGTTTTTTTACTGAAAAGAGAGAGAGAGAGAGAGAGAGAGAGAGAGAGAGAGAGAGAGGGAGGGAGAGTGAGAGAGAGAGAGAGAAAGAGAGAGAGAGAGTGAGTGAGTGAGTGGTGACAACGTCTTCAACCTTTGCCTTCTTTCTCAGATTAGTGAGGTTGGTGTAGTTGAAAGCAATGACCCAATTGTTGCTGCAGTCTCAGGTGCTGTATATAGCCGGCAAAAGCTTTTCTTTTTTACTCTAAGCACAAGGCCCGAAATTTGGTGGGAGGGGGCCAATCGATTAGGTCGACTCCTGTATGCAACTGGTACTTAATTTATCGATCCCGAAAGGATGAAAAGCAAAGTCGACCTCGGCGGAATTCAAATTCAGAATGTAAAGACAAAATACCGCTAAGCATTTCGCCCGACCTGCTAACGTTTCTTATTTCTTTATTGCCCACAAGGGGCTAAACATAGAGGGGACAAACAAGGACAGACAAAGGGA
>JAOPJW010004870.1:125135276-125145763 GCA_027122535.1 Octopus maya
GTCTTTTACGTGCCACCTGCACAAGAGCCAGTCCAAGGGCACTGGCAACGGCCTCGGTCGGAAAAAAAAAAAAAAAAAAAACCTGTGCTACTCGCACAAGAGCCAGTCCAGGGGCTATATATATATTATCATCATCGTTGATTAATGTCTGTTTCCTATGCTGGCATGAGTTGGACGTAAAAAATTTTCTCACTTTCCCGAGCACGAAACTAATACGTTGTTCATACATCTATCTTCATCTTTTGTTTTTCTCTAAATTTTAACTATATATACAATAATATGTATGTATGTGTGTGCATGTGTGTGTATGTGTATGTTTATATTCAATATATCAATGCGAATAGCTTGGAAATTACATCTAATTAAGATACAAATACAAATGTAGGTGAACCATCATTTGAAAATGAAGATTCAGATTTTTGATTAGCTGAGTTCTGAAGTAAGTATAAGTGGTTGAGCATACCACAGGCAACTTTTAATGTAATCTTGGACACAGTCACCATGATTCTGTCCTAATGAGTGTAACAAGGCAGTAATTTTTTAATTACTGGAATAACCCATCTACATGGTTTCTCTACAGCTTCCATCTATCCAATTTCATTCACAAGTTATCTGCACCTACAAATACAAATAGTTTCCTTTTAGATAAAGCCTATGCAATATGGGACAGGTACAAAAGCATAAAGATAAAGTGCTGGCCTCTTGATTCCATCTTCATAAATTCAAACTTTATGACAGAAATTGCCCTGCTGTCCTGCTCTAAACTCTTCTTTCAGTTTGCTTAGCAAAATATAATATGAAATAGGCTCCATTTGTATTTAATAGCTGAACGATATCCACCATCATAAAGAAATGCTCCAATTAAGAAACCATTCAATATATTCAGTTATGATTCTGAGTTATCAGCTATAGGTATGGCATCCATCAATAAAAACCAATTTATGTAAAAAACTATTCCACCTATGCATGCCTCAGTAATGCTACTCTTACTTCATAGCTGATTAATTAGCTGTATGTAGGATATACTGGAGTAAAACAATTCATCAGACAATCAAATAATTTCATATAAGTAAGGGTGGAAAATGTTTGTAATACTGTAAATATAAATGGAACTTAACATGACAAATAAAATAAATATGAAATGAATTATGCAAAGTAAATGTCTTTCATTTCTTATCACAGTGGGACTGTAACTTTCCAAACAAAGATTAAATATTTGACTGAAGAATACTTTACTTGTGTTTATCGTGAGATTAACTGTTATAAGAGAGAATGTTCACATCGCTGTTATTGCTCTTCACTTTATGTGACTTGTTCTAATACAAGTAAGTTATTATCAGTTATATTTCCTTTTTTTTCATATATGTTGTGATGTATGAGTGTCAAGGAGAAAGTAGTGTAGTGAATACCTGGTAACTTGAGACCATAATGCAGTTTCATTTCCCATTTAAAGTTGTTTCCCTCTCTCTAAGTTAAAAAAAAAAAACAAAGTAACCACTTTACAACAAAATTGTATGAATTAAATAAAAAAAATATGTGAGATTGAAACAGTTAAACACTGTTTACCATTTCTTAGTTTCTTAGTCTGGTGAGATTATGAAGTTTTAATAACTAATTGGAATCATTTCTGAGAAATGCTTGGAAGTGAGAACTTGCAATAAAACTAAGAAAATGGAAAGTAAATTGGTAGAAAATACTGTGATAAATATATTAGTCTTAAGTTTAAAATTTACCATGTTGTCTGAATTAAATATTTTAGAAGTTGATAAAATAGCAGTGCTGCATTGAGGATTCAAATCAATTGACTCCACCATCTGCTCTGCATCAGGCCAGATAAGCCTGATATGTTTCTTCTTAACTATTTCCTCACTAACTACACTTACTGACCTGTTTATTTAATTCTTATAGCCTATTGCAACACTGTGTCATATGTTACCTAGCTCAATATTTATCTAAACATCATGGTGAGAAAGCATGTGATGATATCTACGTAAAGATTATAATTGATTGGTTGCCAGTCATGTGATGTATTGTCAACATCAAGTTCTATATATCTATAGAATATTTTATTATAGCTTAATAACATATTTGCTCTTTTTCTTCACATCTTCAAGCTTGTGAAGATGGTGAGGTTAAATGCCCTCCAGGTTGCAATAAAACAAATTCTGCAGATGTATGCATTCGCCAAGAAAGTTTATGTGATGGGGAGATTGATTGTGAAGATGGTACTGATGAAGAGATTTGTGGTAAGCAAATAAATATCTTGTTTTAATTAGAATATCAAATGATTTTATCATATTTAGCAAATTTGTCATCTAGACTACTTATGGTGACTCTGCTTATTAAACAACAGAAGGTTTCATTAAATAATATAGTATAATTGACAATATATCTCACAAATTCAGTCATGTAATAGCTGAAAAATTTTTAATCATATGTTTGAGAGATAGAGATTGTCTGGGACTAAATATCAACAATGATAGCAACAGCAACAACAACTAAATGGTCATCATATAAGGTTATAAGAAGTTTCATTAGTGCAATAAGGGTGATGCATTTTTTATTTTAATTTTCTATTGTCAGATCAATGTACAGATGAACAGTGGCAATGCAGAGATAAGAAGTGTATCAAGAAAGACCTTCGTTGCAATGGTATTGAAAACTGTGAGGATGGTTCAGATGAATTTCATTGCTGTAAGTAGGAAAAAGGTTATACATTTTGACTATAGATATCAATCATTATGGAAAGAATCCTTTCTGTGTTTGTCACTGGCCCTCTGTTATTCTTGGTCCTGGGCCAGTCATGCTATTCTGTCAAATTTGGGAGGAAGCTTCACATCAGAGGAAAGAACCAAATGAAGCACAGAGGCTGATGCAGTGGATCTTTCTTGTCATTTTGTACTTGGAGCATAGATGAGATAGATTACTCAACGAAGATGGATTACCACATGAGGCGGAGGTTGTTTTTGATAGATCGATTTGGTATGGTGCATGACTGTGCCGTACCCACCAGAGTATTGACAAGAGCTAATCTCTTAGCTAACACCTTGGCTGAAATCTTTAACCCTGCATTTAGTAAAGTTATGGACATTGTATTGTTGAAATCATCCCTTTTGTTTAGGTTCTTACTCAGTAGCACCATCACACTCTTTTCATAGGACTGGGAATTCCCCAAGACAGCTGTCAAGTGGCTCCGAGCTGGTAGAATTGTTAGGAAAGCTGGATGAAATGCTGAGTAGTATTTTGTCTGCCGCTATGTTCTGGGTTCAAATTCCGCCGAGGTCAACTTTGCTTTTCATCTTTTTGAGGTTGATAAAAAGTACCAGTTATGTACTGGTGTCGAAGTAATCAACTTAATCCCTTCCCCCAAATTTGAGGCCTTGTGCTTCCCTTAGAAAGGATTATTATTATTATTATTATTATTATTATTATTATTATTATTATTGAGGTGGCAAGCTGGCAGAATCATTAGCATGTTAGACAAAATGTTAGTGGCATTTCTTCTGACTTTACGTTCTGAGTTCAAATGCCACTTTGCCTTTCATCCTTTCAGGGTTAATAAAATAAATACCATTTGAGCACTGAGGTTGATGTAATTCACTTACTCACCTCTCCCAACTGCTGGCTTTGTGCTAAGATTTAAGACCATTATTATTATTAATAGTTGGAGCATATGTCTATTTTGGAGATTTGCATGTGTTGAATAGGGTAATTTTGTTTATGTTTTTACTTTTTTTTTCCAGTTAGATACATTGGCAAAACGATTAAATTGTTTTACAATGACTCCTATAAATATATCTGTGAAAACAACTTGAAAAATGAAAGAATTGCAAAACAGTTGTGCTCCTATGTTGGAAGAAGGTAAGAAAACTGAGTAATACCCTGTTTATTGTTTCTTCCTGTTAATTATAAAAATACCAGTATCTTCTTTTATAAGGTTATAAATAAGATATATAATCATATTGGTTTCAAATTTTGTCACACAAGGCCAGAAATTTCAGGTGGGGTAAGTCGATTACATCAACACCAGTACTCAACTGGTACTTGTTTTATCAACCCTGAAAGGATGAAAGGCAAAGCTAACCTTGGCAGAATTTGAACTCAGAATGTAAAGTGAACAAAATGCTGGTAAGCATTTTGCCTGTCATGCTAATGATTCAACCAGCTTGCTACCTTAAGATATATAAATACATTAAGAGAACTAGATAGAGGCTAACATAACTGAGTGTTAAGCACTTTGTATCATTCTCTATTTTGATCCTTTTGCATACTTAAATTTCCAAAATCTGTGATAATGCAACCAATCTTAAAATGGAATAAGAGTTCTCAGCCAGTAAGACTTTTTAGAAACTCAAGAAGTAACAAAGAGACATTATGTTCATTGTGGCTGTGAAAGTCACCAAATTATGTTACATGTTTTTCTCCATGCAATGTACTAAAGATATCACAGTCAATTTTATCGAAGTCTTTGTTTTGAGTTGCAAGCATTTCAGGTTTGCTTGAGCTGTTCTTATTTCTATCAATGACACATTCACCAAGCAATGTGATTTATCTATGTGTTTCAGTGTCAAAGTAGAAGTGGAATCTGTTGCATTTTAAGGCAGCACATCTACTCATATATTTAAATCTGTAGTTTATAGACTTCATTGTGGAATGAACTTCAACATTGGAATTGTTCATGTCATAATATTCATTTGGAGGTACAGCACATGTAATTTCATTAAAATCTGCAATTGATCATGTATATATGCTGGAAGAAGTGAAACCTGCCATCAGGTTGAAAACTTTTCAGCGTATGTGCATGAAGTAGGCCTCATCTTAGGAGTTCAACCTGAAAAACTAATTTCACCACTTTTCCAAAGATATGCTTGTTTTGAAACTGATCATATAATATTTTGACTTTATACAGAAAACCCTTTCACAAGAGGATTGCTTGATCACATATATACATACACATAACTATATCTCTCTCTATGTATACATATATGTAGTAATCTATTTCTTAACACTAATTTTTTTTCTTGTCAGTAATGGAACATTTGGTGATCCAGTTCTAGGAGATGGTGTACTATTCACATCCAAGATCTCAAATAACACTAACCAGTTGATTCCAGGTTTTGAAACTATGTCCATAGGGTAAATATCATATATTCCCTCATGTTATTAGCCATCTATGTTATGTTATAGCCTGTTATATAATATGATGCTTGGTTTACCATTGTGATGACAAAGTGAAATAGCAACAACTGTTACCTTTTTACACTGAAAATTATTTTTTTTATTCAAATGTTTCTATCACACAATTTAAGGACTTCTAATATATGTAGAAAGCCTCATATTATGAAGGTAGAGTATAATTAATTGATGGATTATATTGTCTTCAGTATTTGCCTGACACTTATTTTATTATTCCTACCTCAAGGAATATGAAAGATGAAAACAAAGTGCAATGTGCATAGATGTGTATGCACATTGATTGAAAAGGGACATAACTGAATACAACAAAACTGCCTATATACTTAGATTTTTTCTTATTCCTTAATCTTCCTGCTGTACTAAAGAAGTCGTTCATATCGATTTTTTCCTTTTAGAAGTAGGGATTAATCTAGCTGTAGCTGGAATGGTTTTATTATAGCTCACTCCTTTAGATTCAAACTCCTTTCTATAAGTTAATGAAACACTCATCAACCATATATTATTTATCCCTGCTGTTTGTAGCTGTGAGTTGTATTTACACATGATGTATGTACTATAAATTGTCTCTCAATGCCAATAGTATTCTGTGAAGTGGTACTTAACTCCCATCTTCATGATGTGATTCATATGAGAGATAAAGCTCCCCCTGGATAAAAAGCCAGACTATTGTAGATAACATTCTTATTTATCTATTTCTCACTTATTTTATTCCTGATGATCTATTCTGGGTAACTATTTCCTGACAACTATGTGATTGAAAATTGGCTGCAACAGATTTGTGCATACAATTTATGAGAAGGTTCTCCATTATTTATGGGAGAATTTACGAAAAAAACAACAGACGAGGACAGGTGATGTAAACAACAAAAGGATGTATTAGTTTAACACTCGGGAATAGAGAAAATCTTTAATGTTTCGAGCTACGCTCTTCAACAGAAAGAATACGGAAAAAACAAGGAAAAAAACACGGAGAAAAAAAATTGAATGCTTTGGTCATCAATCTATCATGGCGACTTGTTCGTTATTTACTTGGCTATCTTGCTTCTGTCTAGACACACTGCCTATTAGGTCAATAATGGATTCATTCATGTTTGAGAAGTGATTGCAATAGAACTGAAAGTAAGATCAGGTTATTAATACTGCTACTAGAGTCAGAACTCAAAAGAATCTATTCAAGTTAATGCAATACTCATTGATTTTATAGCATTACCACTGATTTCAACAATCATCACTTCATAGTTATATTGACTGAATATGAGTCATCAATCCATTCCCACTAGTTTAAATTCTTATCAACTTGACAAGCTTCTACTCTCTCATAATGTGATTTGATGACATTCTAATTATGTGATTTTTAACAATGATGAATACAATGATAAAACTCCTACTGTTTTTCAATAGGAACTGCAGCATCATGGTTCTGAACTGTAATGAACAACGTAAGTTGACTATAATTATCAATAATTTATAACAGAAGTATAAGGCTTAACATTTATAGAAAAGAGGAAAGATTGCATAACATTTATGCTTTCACCAATTCATGTACGAGGGGTAATCAAAAATTATCTGCACTTTTGCCATAACATATCTCTATCATTGTCACACTACCTTTTGTGCTTATAGTTGCTACTATTGTGGTCATGTGATCAAAGTTTGAACTTGATCACGCCATTTTTCTTTCTGGCTTTACAGGGTAAGCATGGCTGCTCCACTGGAAATGTGTACCAAAGAAAAACAAAGAGCAGCAATCTGATTTCTCTGGTCAGAAGGTATGTCAGGTGCTGAAATTCATTGGAGGCTCTTAGTACAATATGGGGATACCAGTGATGAAAAGATTCAAGACTGAACCTTCTGTGGGAAAGGTGATGCTAACCTTTTCTTGGGACTCAAAAAGGCCTATACTGGAAGACTACTTGGAAAGGGGTGTACAATCAACAATGCAAGATACATTGCTTTGCTGGCCAACAAACTGAAACCAGTAATTTACACCAAACGCTGAAGCCTATTGTCACAGAAAGTTTTGTTGTTCCATGATAATGCATGCCCATATTCGGCCACCCAGACCAATAAAACCATTAACCAATTGGGTTTTGAGGTACTGAAACACTCTGCCTACAGCCCAGATGTTGCCCCTTTTAACTATCATCTCTTTGGACCACTCAAAGATGGTTTACCAGATTGTTGATTTCCTATGCATGAAGATGTGAAAGAAGCAGTGCATAAATGGTTATGCAATCAACTGAAAACCTTCTTGGTGCGAATATACAAGCATGTGGATTGCTGGATCAAGTACATCAAAAATGAAGGAGACTATATAGTAAAATGTTGCACTTGTTTATCCCTTGTTTTTGTGTCAATACATTGAAAAAACAAGAGTGTGTATAATTTTAGTCTTTCCCTCATAAATTTCCAATGTGTTACAATCTTTCAATCAGCATGAATCGTTACTAAAACATTTAACTTTTTTTAAAAAAAGCATTACATAGTACTTGACTGGCAAAATGACCAGTCTTATGGCAACAGTTGTTTTAAATTTTCATTTTCTTTATTTGTTTATTAATTAATTTACTAATCAGCCAAAAGATATTTTTCCTATTTCAGAATGTGGAAATCAAAATATGAACTTAATCGAACCCAATATTAGATATGGACAAAAATCTTTGGATGGTAAATGGCCATGGGCTGTGCAAATTTTTGCAAGTTCCAGATTGATTTGTACTGGAGTCATCATCAGCAGTCACTATGTGCTTACTGCTGCTCACTGCTTAATGTAGGTACTTTCAATATATTGACAGCATTACCTCTTGTCTGTGTGTATTCAGTGAAGGTATTCTTGTGTCTTGTTTCAGTTGCTTTAGTCCCAAATCAACTATTACTCATGTATTTATATAACAGTGCAACTCATCCTGGATTCCTTAGACTGTCATTGCAAATTCATTCAACTCTCTTTCACACATCAGTTTTTCTTTCAACCAATTTGTCTTATTCATTTCATCTAACATCATACATCCTGTTGAAAATACTTCAAAAAGCCTTTGCATTCAATGCCCTTTCACTACCATGTGATATTGCACTTAATACACAAGTAGCATACAATCTGTTCTCTTCTTGCTGAAAATTTGCTATACATACACACACACACACAAACACACACATGCATACATACATACAAGATTGCTAATGTATGTATGTGTGAGAGCAAAAAACTATTTTCCAAGTGTGTTGGAAAGTATATCTGATTATTTAAACATGATGATCAGTTGTGACTACAGCACTCCCCTGGATGTAGAAGTACTCTACTGAGAGTCTCACCTTTGTATAGTGCAGGTAGTCATTGGAGCATGAGGTATTTTTTGAATCTGAAGAGGTGGATCAGTCTTGCGAAGCAAAGTAAGGAGATAGTATGTTAGCTTTCTCTATGGAAGTACCATGTAGAGAACCACCATAGTTGAGAAGTGGAGGAAAGAAAACTTTACAAAAGTGGTAGAAATTCTTTTTGCACAGGACTAAAACATTTGGTCACAATTTAGGGAGTAAGATTGCTTGCAAGACTAGGTGATGCTCAGAGGCATCTTTTGAGATCTAGATAATGGTCTCCCAGGAGTTTCAGTGCTAGATAAAAGCCATCTAATTTTTAGTGGAGAGGGATTTTTCTATAAACATTATAGGTTATTTTTGCTTGAACAACTGTAGTGCTGCTTTGAGGGAATGATTTCTTGGAGTTTGAGATTTGGTTGTATGTAGAATATGTAGAGAAACATGTTTAAAAGAATGGTTTTAGTATCTTGTTTAGCTGTCTCTGAGGGGCCATGGTTGAAGCACATAAGATGCCACATAAGTAGTATAAAAGAAGTAGGACTTCAATCATTTAACTTATTTGAAGAAGCATTCAGTGTGGGAAGAGGAGAGCCATTGTTTACAACATTGTTGCATGGTGATAGACAACTGGTAGACAACAAGTATGATGTATTTATAGCTGTAAGTAGGGATAAAATGGGGGGAGACATAACCTGCAATGGACTCCTTCCCTGTGGATGTATTCCGCTTCTGATTGAGGTACCCTGATCCGGCACTATCAGAGTGCCTGAGTGGTACTTTGGGCCAGTTCAGGTGCTGGTGGGGCAGAAAATTGTAAAAGTAAGAGGATGAGTACCTCATATTGAAAGGGCATGTGGCCCATGAGACAAATTGTAAGAGGCCAAGTGCCTCATTTCAAGGACATGGTGTCATTTGTGGTAAGAGGCTTAGTGCCTCATTGTAAGGACCTTAAGTCCAAAAGAAATATTGGTAAGAGGTTTATTGCTTCAAATTGTAAGTTCACAAAAGAACAATGTTTTAGAGAAGCAGAAACTGGCGGGTGTCTTCTGCCTTCCTTCATTAATATCATCCTGTTCATCATTCATCTCATCTCTTTGTCCAGTCTGCAGTTACTCCATCTGTATATGGCTTTCATAGCCAATAAAATGAAATAAAGTAGGGGTAAAAGGACCTACAAAATGAAATCTATTGGACTGTTCAGATGCATCCTATTTCCAGTTTATCATCTGAGTAAAATAAGGAATAGTTGTTTATGGATACGTTGACAAATGATGACAAAAATGGCTACTTTATATGTGAACTGTGGACTTTATAAAGTATACATAGGGCATTTGCACTAGATGTGGAAGAACTGTGAAGGCTGGTGAAAGAAATGACTTTTGAATGATTTAGTAAAATGTAGGATACAAGAGCAGGGAGACCTCATCTGAAGCAAACATATGTCATTGACTTAGTATTGGCATAGATTCTGAAGTGACTGTAAGGTTTAAAAGAAAAAGTTTTCTGTAATTTCTGTGGAGGATAACAATAGAAGGGGTTGACTGAGAGAGATATGAGATGTGAGGTCAAACATCAGATGTTAGGTGAAGTCAAATGCTGATAAGACGAACGTGAGACCCAACCAGCATGGAAAAAATATGATGACAACGATGATGATGTTGATGATATAACAATGTTTTCTTTCTTCTAGGTATGTAGACAGATATGATTATTCTATAAGAGTTGGATCTGTCAAGAAGAATCAAGGAACAAAATATAATGTGTTTCAATCTTCGGAGCATGAACAATTTGATAACAGCAATTATAATAATGATATTGGACTACTTTATGTAAAAAGTGAAATTAATATGTCAGCAAATGTGCAACCAATTTGTCTTCCAGAAAGCCCTGCACCCAAAGACAAAGAATGTTATGTGATTGGATGGGGTATGAATGAAAAGGGTAAGGGAATTTATATTTTCTAATTGATGTAT
>JAOPJW010004870.1:125457608-125468052 GCA_027122535.1 Octopus maya
CCTCCTGTGATATGTGGCATTTGGTGAATGAGAGAGTTTGATGTTGCTGCCCTCTTCTGTATTTCCTGCTATGAGATAGGTTTATCTAGAACTCTTGATATGAGGAGATCCAGTTTTGATTTGAAGGCACCTACATCCACTCCATATAGATCTCTCAGCCTTTTTGGAAGAATATTGAAGAACTGTGGGCCTTTGAAACCCAAGCTGTTGCAGTATCTGGTCCTGTATCTTGATGGAAATATTGGATTGGGATCTTTGGTACTATGCAGTGGTGTCCCATTCTGATGCATATGTAACTTTCAATGCTAAAGTTTGGTACATGTTTTTTCAGAATTTTCCGACTGCATTGTAGCCTACACCAGTGTCATATAACCAGCCCACTTAGAAAAGTACCTTTGGATCATCGGGTGACATGCTGTGCTTGAGGAGACCTATTGAGCCAAGTAAATCAATATCAAAATCAAATGGAAATTGTAGTTGTGGCCGATACCAGTGTCACCTGACTGGCTCCTATACTGGTGGCTTGCAGTAAGAACCATTCATGTGTGAGTCATTGCCAGTGCCACATGACTGGCTCCCTGTGCCAGTGACATGTAAAAAGCACCCACTACTCTCTTGGAGTGGTTGGCGTTTGGAAGGGCATCCAGCTATAGAAGCATTGCTAGATCATATTGGAGCCTGGTGCAGCCTCCTGGCTTGCCAGTACCCAGTTAAACTGTCCAACCTATGCCAGCATGGAAAACGGACGTTAAACGATGATAACGATGATGATGATGATGATGATACATATATATCTTTTAAATTTGTTATATTGCCTAAAGAAATGAATCCATGAAGATGATCTACCCGATGCCCACAGATACTACAGACTACACTGTAATCATCCAAGGACTTTGATATTAAGAGACATGTGATTTGTGGAAACATATGTAGCAATGCATTAAATGTTTGTAAATTCCATCCAAGGATTATTGTTGTCGTTACTATATAATTATTTATATATAAATTGATAGATAGATAGATAAATAGATAGACTGACAGAGAGACAGACACATACACACACACACACACAAACACAAGCACACACACATACACACACATGCACACACATACTCACACACACATATACACACACACACATACACACACACACAAATATACGCACACATACACACGCACGCAACTAAAAAGAACAATGAACAATTGATTATACACAGGTTACCACAAGTTGCCAATCTTTATATTAATATTCTTTTAGATCCATTCTGAATAAAAATAAATGACTTTGAGAGAATGCCCTTGAAATACATAAAGCATGCAATAATCAATAGTTTGTATGACTTTATATGTATGCATTCATGCTTGCATGCATGGATGTATGTGCAAATGAATGCATCTATGTGTGCCTGAATTTTTGCATGCAAGAATGCATGTATGCATGACCACACTTATGCATGTATTTATAAATTCATACATGTATGTATGTTTGCATCTATGTATGTACATATATATACGTTTTTTATATGGATGGCTGGATGGCTGGACATGGAAATTATATTTGATATGATTACATGAAGCAAGCCTAAAAGAAAATACAATGGTGGGGGGTGGAGCTGAAAAGTTCATAGGCTGACTATGAAGGAGTGATGCTAAAGCTGTGAAATCATGCATGCATTAATTTCACTTCTTATTAATAACTGTATTGTTTCTTTCCAGGTAAACTGACATCTGACTGTTCAAAGAACACTTCAAAAGTAACTAGCTGCAACTTCTCTTGAAAATGAACAAAATTTGGCACCATGGTTTTATGAAGTGCCAGCAGAAAAAAAGGGTTTAGCTCCAAAGGACATTCATGCTGACATTGGGGGATGGCACTTCAGTTTTATCAACAGTGCAAAAATAGGCAGCTGAATTTAGGAGGGGAAGGGAGAATCTTGAAGATGACCTAATGTCTGGATGTCCTTTAACTGTCACCACTGAGGAAAACATTGGTCCTGTTCTCCTCATAGTGATGGATGACAGGTGATTGACTATAACTCAAATAGCCAGTGCTACAAGCATATCCTGTGAGAGACTTGAGAATATTCTGCACAATGAACTGACCTGGCGAGTAAAGTAAAATGAGATCACAGTCGTAGCCTACACCAGTGTCGCATAACCAGCCCACTTAGAAAAGTACCTTTGGATCGTCGGGTGACATGCTGTGCTTGAGGAAACCTATTGAGTCAAGGTTTCTGTTTGATGAGTGACACATCTGACACCTGATCAAACGCACACCAGGCTGATCTTGTCACAGTGAAATCTGACATTGTTTGAGGCAGATCCATCTAGTTTCCTTGAACGTTTCCTAAACCAGGATGAGTGTTGGGTCCGTCATTTTTGAGCCAGAGACAGAGACAATCCATGCAGTGGAAACACCCTTTCCTCACCTTCTCCAAGAAAAGCCAAGGTTGTTTCATTTGCTAGGAAGGTAATGGCCTCAGTTTTTGGAATGCAAAAGACTTTGTGTGTACTATCTTCAAAAGACTACACCATCAATCGAGACTACAATGCTAACTTGCTGAGGCAGTTACAAAAGGCTATCAAGACCAAATGCCAAGGAAAACTGATGAAAAAAGTCTTGTTTCATTAGAACAATGCTCCAGCACACAAGTCTTTGGGTTCAGTGGCTAATGTGGCATCCGTGACTTTGAACTGGTTGATTACCTTCCTTATTCTCCTGATTTGGCCCTGTCTCGCTATCTTTCTCACAACTTTCTCTCACTCTTTCTTCCTGTTTCTGTTGTGCCTGTAATTCAAAGGGTCAGCCTTATCACACTGTGTCATGCTGAATATCCCTGAGAACTACGTTAAGGGTACACATGTCTGTGGAGTGCTCAGTCATTTGCACATTAATTTCACGAGCAGGCTGTTCCGTTGATCGGATCAACTGGAACCATCGACGTCGTAAGCGACGGAGTGCCAACAACACGAGGGCCCAGGAGATGTGGCAATTTGCTGTACTTGAAAAGACATGTCAAGCTAAGTAAAATCGCTGTCTTCTACACATACAGGCTTGTCCTTTCAAGTGTCAGTGCTACAGAAAAAGCACCCATGCTGGTGCTGCATAAACACACCGATGCCAGTGGCATATAAAAAGCACCCAGTGCATTCTTAAGTGGTTAGCATTAGGACGGACATCCAGCCAGAGAAATCATGCCACAACAGACAATTAGAGCCTGAACACCTCCCAGCTGGCCTGCTCCGTGTCAAACCATCCAATCCATGCCAGCATGGAAAGCTGTTGATGAAGATGACACACATACAGAGTGTGTCAGATATTTGAGAACAAAATTTTAATATAAGAAAAACAAAATATTTATTAGGATAAAAACAATATAGTTTTATAGAAGCTGGTACACATAGCAAAAGGTTATTCATTAAAATTACCATCAGCCTCAATATGACTTTAGAAACTAGATGTATTGATCAGCTGATCTGTATTCATGTTGACCATAAAGTCCCTGACAGCAGACATCAACAAGTCTTTGGTGTTGAGGGCATGCTAGTTTTTGTTTCTTTCTCAACAACACTCCAAATGTAAGAGGCCAAATGTTAGGGATAACATCCACTTCTTGTTCATGCAAGCTGTATGAAATGGAACAAAATCTTGCTGGAACACATATAGCCTTCCCCAAGCAACTCTCTTGATTCCAGGCTTGACAACTATCTATACTGTCCCAATGTAGG
Source organism: Octopus maya (assembly GCA_027122535.1). Taxonomy (NCBI): domain Eukaryota; kingdom Metazoa; phylum Mollusca; class Cephalopoda; order Octopoda; family Octopodidae; genus Octopus; species Octopus maya. Next base: position 125,461,338 of record JAOPJW010004870.1, read on the forward strand.
TTACTGCACTAACCCTAAGACCATGACAAGAAAAAAAGGTGGAGTTATGACACAGCCTCCATTGTTCATGACACCCAAGAACATCAGACTATGGAAATTTAGTGGGGATTTCAGTGAACCTGGCACAGTGCCATCTGTCATTTCTCTTGTTCACTTTTTGATCTTGGACAAAGATCTCATCTAAAAAGAACCAAAGCATGTCTGGCTCCTCAGAATGTTTGAATTTGTTCAGCAAGCACTTCTACCAGATCACATGATCCTCCAGCCCTCTTCTCATAACAGGATTTGTATCTAATGTCTTCATGCACACATATCTAATTGCCAATTCTGAAACATGGTGATGACAGACAATGGCTCTCATTTGACTTGCCAGGTTTATCATTGATTATTCCCTAGATTTGCTGGACATTTTCACTTTCTTAACAATGTCTGGCAGTCAATAACATTTATTTTTGTTTTTTCTTTTAGCAAAAGAAGGCACATTGCCACCAGAGACCAAGAGCTTTTTCTGATTTTAAATATGATGGACCTGGCAACATTTAAGAAGGTTGCAATCTCAAAACCACTGTAGCTGATAACTAAGGTGATGAGAGTGGCATGCTTTTTCATCATCTGTGTTAGCTTCCATATTGGGATAGGGTAAAGAGGATAGTTTGTTTAAGTTTGGTCCACTTATTGTTTTTAAAAGTATGGTTCTCAAATAGCTGATGCACACTCTCTGTGTGTGTGTGTGTGTGTGTGTGTGTGTGTGCGCGCGCGCGCGCGGATATACCTGCCACAGACAACAGATTTCTTATAGTTTCCAAAGTGCAACCCAGTGGGACTGGACCCAAAATCATGTAGTGGGAAAAGTAACTGATGCTCAGCAGTTTATTTCAAATTCTAAATGTATACTGTTATTCAATGTTCTGGATATTTAACTAGCAAATTCACCTCACTCACATTCAAAGCTTTCATCTCCTAAATTTCCATATACCAAGAGAAACTTAACTGCAAACATACCCACATAGTCACAATACAAAGTAAGTTAATAACTGAAAGACATACCATCACTGCATGTGAACTGTTGCCAGTACCAAAATTACATGATTTTCCATTCTTCCATACTGAAACCTGATTGGACATTTTATGAACACCAAGAACAAATTTTTCGCAGGGGAGTTGAGATTTTTCAACAGGCTCAGGTTGAGAAATTGGATTCTGAACTGAAGATACTGAGAATTGAACTGTTTGAGCTATATTTTCTGCTTTCTCTATTTTAGGATTAGAATCTGGGACTGAAGGAAATTGTTGTGGTTTCTCAACCATCTCAACATTATTTCTACCATCTGACTGTCTGAAATACATTGAAATATAAAATTACAAAAGAACATAATTATTCAAATTGAAAAAAAAAAATAACAATAATGAAAAGTCATGACAAAAATAATTTACCCATCATTGAAATCGTTGTTTTTATGTTTCTTCATCACATGATCTTCTATAGGTTTTGTTTGATCATCAGTAACAGGAGGCAACAGATATGAATCACTTGAAGTAGGCACTGTGACAGATATGGGTTGTTTTCTTTTTCTAGTAACTCTATATTTTGAATTATGTTGATTCAATGCTGCAATCTGCAATATGAATGGGAAAAAAATAAATAGAATAGCATTAAAGGAAAGATATGTAATTGCTTTTGTCTAAGCATAGGTCAATTTCATAAGGAATTGATTGAGGCAACTAACTGGATTAGAACTCTGAAAATAAATACATAATGAATACATGAGACTATGAATGTGTGGGAGAGGGGGTAAAGGCACATGGCTTAGTGGTTAAGGCATTCGGCTCACGATCGTAAGGTCGTAAGTTCAATTCCCAGCAATGCATTGTGTCCTTGAGCAAGACATTTTATTTCATGTTGCTCCAGTCCACTCAGCTGGCAAAAATGAGTAGTACCTGTATTTCAAAGGGCCAGTCTTGTCACAGACACAACACAGGTTATACTTTCAGGTTTTGTGGATTAAAGTTTTCAGAAATAACCCCAATAAGTTTACCGTTAATTCTATGAAATATTCACAGGTTCCACTAGTAATAATTAACCAACAAGGTTTGTTAATCTTCTCGAATATATAATATAAACCATTGTTTAATTTCAATCCTTAGTTATTTTGAAAATATGTAAACTTGATTCATAAAATTATACCATGCAACTATCTACATCTCTCTAAAATTACCGGCCTTGTGCCAAAATTTGAAACAATTATTATTACTATTATCTGAATACAATTTATGGTGTTATTATCAGGTCTGTACTAGTGGAGCAGATGGCCATGCACTAAGAAGTAATTAATTTTGTTGGTTAATGACAGAGTTCAGATCCTGTCAGTCAGTTTCAACATTGCATTTAATCTTACCTTTGGTCTGCAGAAAATATTTACTATATTCAATTAAATAGACTAGCTGCTCCAACACATTGGATATTTGTGTATGTAGGTACAAAATAATATTGCATAATAGAAATTTATACAGAACCAAGTGGTCATCAACTGACCAGAGTACATCAAAACTGAAGTAGCATAGTCAGCAGAAACAACAGGACTTAAGATTATTGTTCCTTTGTGATGGTCAAATATAGTGCCAGTGAGTGCCATAAGTTTGTGTTCCATTTTGAAATTCTTATTAACTGCCTTCTACATGTGCTGTGAATGAGATGTTAAATCCTAATATTTTTTGCCTTTTGGGTGACTGATCTGTTTGAGTGTGATGATTGGTTGTAAATGATGTTTTCTAGTGTTGCTGGTAAAAAGGGAAATGGTGGATTTGGTAGGTACTACTCTAAGACCTTTGTTTTGCAGTCAGTTTTCTCAGTAGTTGATGTAGAGTTGAAAAAGATGTGCAACAGTTTGAGAATCGGTGGGAAGATGCAACTGAGAAATTATCTTCATATGAAGTTATGTTTTGAGGAAGTGTGGGAAGGTTGTATTGATATTGAGAAGCGAGACCTTGTGATACACTTTTCAAGATATAGCAAAAATGTTGTTGTATAGTACATAGGCTTGTCAAAGAGTTTTTTAGTAAGCTAGCAATGAGTGTTGTTTCTAAAGTTCTTGAGTATTTTGAGCACAACTGGGCAACAAGAGTGGAGTCAAAAGCTTTGCATTCAGGGAAGAATATCATGTATTTTTGTTCTAAGTTTAATGAATAGTGTGGTAGTAGTCTGAATCTATGGTGTGATTTGGAAAACAGAGTATAGGGGTTACAGGTGTCAAGATTGAAAGTGTACATAAGAGAGTGACAGTCCTACGTTACTTTACATGGGTTTTAAAACTGCTATTATTTTGTCCAGTTTCCAGATTTTGAGAATTTGGCAGTACTGATACAAGTAGCTGATGACTGTAGTTTTGTCAGGCTTTGGAGCTTTCAAGGTTTTTTATTTATTTATTGCATTTTTGGTGTTTCACAGGAGGAAAGGGTAATCTAAGTGGAAGATACAAATGTGTTTTGTATTAAGAAATTCCTGTCTGTGTAGTTTTTAGTGATTCATTTTCAAGAAATGTCTGCTAAGAGCATTTGCTTGGTGTTGGAATGTAAATAAATTGAAGTTATTGTGGATATGGGTTTGGTGTTGCTAATACTGGTCATTATTCTACACAAGGTTTTACAGTTTTGTTGTGTCTTAGGAGAGTCATTGGAGTAGTGATTCTCCCAAGATGCAAAATTTGTTTCAACACACAAATTCACATAAATCTAGCAAAACAAAAACAAAGTGTTGTGGTCAATGTTGAATAAAAATGTTTGTTAGTGTCCTCTTTTTTCAATGGTTAATTTTCTTTCTTTAACTTTTAGTTTACTTTCTAAGTGTGATATTCATTGTTTTGGAAGCTTATCTCAAGTTTTTTTTCTCTTCAGGTTACAATTTCAATAGTGTAAATGAGGTATTTTTTTTTATCTTGTTTTCCAGAAGTATCTATAATAATTTTGTTGAATGTATGTACTGCTAGGTCAATGTTGTTGCTGCTGCTTAACCAAGGTAAATCAAATCAAACTGATCCTATGATCAAAAGCATTTTAGGAATGACATCGTTGACTTGGAGATGGCTATATTAGTGAATATGTATATACACTTCATCTTTACCATTAACAACGCAATTAGTCAACAGAGAAGTGAGTCCAGTTACATAACATTTACTCATGCTGCTGCTATTACTCGAGATAGCCATCCTTGTATTATTGATAGTGTTGATATTGATTCTTACTTACTGCTGTTATTGTTATTATTCAAGCTCTCCCTACACTCCACTACCAGTCTTTGTTAATGTTTGTAGCATGTTTTGTTAATTTATTATCGGGTGAAGCAATATTTTCTATGAACTAAACTTCTAATACTTTCAACAAAGCAGATGACAAGACAGGATACTGTCCTTGCTAACAGTCTACTTTTCAAGTCAATTCAGGCAACCTACAATGAAAGATGTATTTATCTCCCCTTTTACAGCTGAAATGATACAAAAATAAGAGGAATGACCAGCAAAAGTGGACTCCTATTTGCTAGAAATAGATGCCGAATCATCTAACCACGAAAAAAATATATGTTCTCAGTAAAAATTCAGCGACACAACAGACTGAAAAGGGCAAGACAAATGAAAAAATACTAAATAAAAACGATTAACCTACGTGTATCATTTAAAAGGGTACACTGAATGTAATTTGTAGAAGTCTACACGTGCTACCTTTCGGTTGGACGTCCTGTGTCTAGTTCTGGAAATTACATCGCAAATCGACAGATTACGCTGACGATCCTACAGATATTTACTTATATAAATTTTAACAGATGAAACCATGGTACGTAGGTTAATCGTTTTTATTTAGTATTTTTTTTCATTTGTCTTGCCCTTTTACAGTCTGCTGTGTCGCTGAATTTTTACTGAGAACATTTTTTTTTTCGTGGTTAGATGATTCGGCATCTATTTCTAGCATATAGGAGTCCACTTTCGTTGGTCATCCCTCTTATTTTTGTATGTAATATGATTTTAATCTTCGGATTTTTTTAATATGCTAGACCACTGGTTCGAATTGATTAATATCAATTTCTACCCTCATAAATATATATATATATACAAAGAAACATTGAAGCGTTGAGTGAAGGGCTTATCTTTAGAAATAATAAAAAAATCGAACACAGTAGAATCGATGTGAAAACAGCTTTGAAAATACTGTTCGATTACCCACTTATAACTCGGGTGTTGAACGTTGGAATGTTTGAGTTATATTTCGTATTCCAATTGTTCAGTATTGCACTTAACGCAAATGTCAGCAACCTTGTAATCACTGAACAAATTGCGGTCTGGGTTAAGAACACATCTGCTGTAGTTTCCACAAGTCACGTTAATCTACATACACAAACGCAAGAGCACACACTATTACCCGCACACACATTCATGTACACTCACTAAAATACACATTTGCCTTAAGGTGTTTCACACGACTGCAATATTAAATTTACGATAGCAAAAAATATTATACAAAAGAGAACTATAATTTGATAATATTTATTAGAAAATGTTTTGTATTCCACTGTTCGCCTCTAACATGATTTGATTTGCGTTAATTTTTCTCCATGTTTATATTCCTTGTCAGATTTTTTTTCACACTATGTCCGTTAGCTCATACACACACACACGCACACACGTAATAAAATCTGTCAGAGTTTTTTCGCAGAAGACTTGTATATGATTGAACTAACATTTAAAAGCGATTTAAAAATAAAACAAATTTTGCTGCTTTGGCATATATGATAATAAATTTTCTGAAAGTAGAAATCTGTGTAAATGACCTCAGATTGGGAAATTTTTACCAAATTTCTAATTGTAAATTATTGAAATTTTAACTTTAATTTTGTCGTCCATTCTTGATTGAAGAGGAAAGATTGGGAAACAGCCATAAGAAGTTTCCATTTCTATAATCGTCAAAGATTTTCTAGATGTCATTGAGGGAGAGGGAAAAGTAATATTGTTGGTCTGAGGTGGAGGCGTTCAGTGAGGGAAATAGACGCGTTGTTAATGCTGCAGCCGTTGATAAATACGACAGGCTTCCCAGCAGTTTCCGTCTATCATTCCTGAAACATTGCTCGGCCCTCTGATTGCAGAGTACACTGAGCTATGCCAACGTTGGTTATATTTCTTTTGCAAATCATTATATTTAATTTCAACATTCCATTCAGAGACTACCGTATTATCTGCTAGGGCTGATATTTCCATAAAGGGGTGCTTTCTCACTTCCAGTCCCTTAAGGGATTCACTGACACATATCCTGTTGTATGTTCGTGTCTTTCCTTTCCTCTGGTCATTTGATAATGCTGCAATAATCTCCAGCGTATGAAAAACCCCAACATGCCCTTCCTGGAGATGAATTCTCTCTTGACTAATTTCAGAAGATAAAACCAGTATACCATTTATTTCTTGCTTCCATATATTCTGTTGTTGCAATAAATCAGCTTCGAAACTCGCATTAAGGCCAGTGAAGTGATGGAAATATATGTTAAATTCAAATTACGACAAACGTAAATAAACGAAGTTTGCTTTTAGAAGCGTTGAGATGTCTTTTAGAAAGTTAAAGAAGTGATTTTAAATTCTCAATCGAAGAATAATGCTAATAATATAGCCTGAACAGGATAAACTACCCTTATTTTGCTGAGAGTTCGAGTCCACAGCTAGCCACCTACACTTTTCTCTGC
>JAOPJW010004870.1:125492949-125506416 GCA_027122535.1 Octopus maya
AGAGACATTTCACTCATCTACTAACTGCGTATATGATCATGCACTTACTGATATTTTAAATACTTTGTTTGGAAAAATGGATGGCAGGGGGTGATCTTTCGATGGTCCATTAAAATTGACGAAATGCTGGGAACACATTTGGCTATTTGTAGTGTAAACAAAGTCTTTCCTCACAAGTTTCGATCTCTGAAGCCAAATACGACGAATAGCTACGTTTGCAGGGTATCTATGTAGTGAAATAACTTTGCCGTCTACATTCTTCCCTCTATAGTGCCTGCATATAGAGCAGTATTTGCGTGATTTGTTCGGAGACATATTAACCGGTCAGTACAGTATACGAGTCATTAGTCTGCGGAAGTTAAAGCAAGTCACTGAGCATGCGTACATGTCATACGGGAGAGTTCCAATCAGGGTTGGATAACAACCTTATCGGAACTACCTGCCTTATAAAAATTAAGTTGCTTTTACGACTACTTATCTCTTCGATTCCAAATTTGTGGAATTATATCAAATGTACAATCATTAGTTTTTTTTTTTTTATTCAGCACGAAGATAATTGGATATTTTGACGATATTTCATTTTAGATGTGTTCTTTAGTTAGGGAATTCAAATTCTGAGTATCTGCCTTTTAACCTAATCTTGTGATGACTGCTCGTTTATTTTGTGAACAGATTGGAACGATTGGGTAGTTTACTCATTTTGAAGTCTTAATATACACTATATAGTTTCGTGTTTCATTGAAGCACGTTGATAAACTATTCTTATTAATTCTTATTTTTATGAAGTCCCTAAGACTTCGTATTTTATTCCCAGAGAGTTTGTTATAAGAAACAATTCGATTACAGAGTTCTTTCCTAATACTTTTTTAAACGTATTTTGCGTAATGCCGAGTTTTTCTAGATTTTCTAGGCATTATATATAATTAAGATATAGCATCACATATATGTAGAAGAATAGTTACATGATAGAAATATTATCCACTAAAGCACGACAGGCATCATTAACCATTCATCGCAAAAAAGAAAACAATATGGGTAACCAGGAGGAAACAAAGGAATTATGTTATTGAAGATGTGAAAATAAAAGAACCACATTAAACGATTTTTGAGTATTTTATAATAGTAAAGTGATGGAAATAAAATAAACCAGCCCGAGAAGGGACAACAGTAGCTGAAATAGTCGTTTCCCGAGCCTCCAGGTTCGATAACTCTTAATCATTGAATTAGGGTTTTCAACTAGCCTTGGATAAACCCCAATGATAATGATATCGCCGCTGAGCAAAGCTTCAAATTTCAGTAAAATATTATTTAATTTTAATAGGTTTGAAATTATTTATATTTAAGTAAATATTTATATTCAAGTAAAAGAAACCATGAAAATTGGGTGTAATTACGTAATGTAATCTTTGAAAAAGTAGTGACGATATTATTAACCAACCCTTGATGCAGACCACTATGCCTATTGTTATTTGACAGTATAAAAACCTGAGGGTGCTCTTTGGTTTCAGGTGATCCTGGGTTGAATAGCCTAGTGGTCAAAACTATTCCAAAACTTATAAAAAGGAGACGGACACTTTGAATGATGTTGACCTTAGATACGGTATGTCTACAAAAAAAGATGGTTTGGCTAGGACTGGAATAACTTTGAAGTTACATCTGCTTTATGTGAGCTTTGTAAAAAAAATTGGGGAGGGGCTAGTAAAAACACTTTGTGCCAGACATGTTTCTATTAACATAGATGTTGTGAGCCTTTTTTAATAGCAACTTGATATTCGAGTTATCTTTCAACATCACAAAGACACATATATCAAGGAAATTTAATTGTAACACAAACCTTCGGCCATAAACAACACAACCAAAGCACTGAAAGTAACTAGAAATGCCAGACCTCACAATCTCTATTTATCTCTTATGCCAAACCTCATTATATCATTGCCAAAACTGCACTGCAAAGACAAGGATTCCTCTTAAGGGTCAGCAAATACTTTAGCTGACCACTCACAAAGCTTAAGTAAGCCCAACATAGGAGACCTGCGCACACTTAGGAACAGTGCTGCCACATACACATTGAGAAAGTCATTCATTTGATTAGTGATAATTCACTTACCAACATGCATCAACAATTACCTCACAAACATGCTATTTCTTCTCTCTCCTACTTTTATTGCAACTATGAAGACCTTTGCTTCGCTGAACTAGCTATTTGCACACAGCAATCTCTTCCCTAAATATTTCACTCAGTTCTTTCTCTTTGACATTCCCATTCTGTGCAGTCTACAGACATCCTTTTACTTTTTGCAGTTGAGTGTGGCCAAGCTAGAGCACCACCTTAAATAGTAGTAGTTGAACAAATCGACCTCAGGACCTGTTCTTTGTAAACCTAGTACTTATTCTATCAGTCTCCTTTGACAAACTGCTACATTACAGGGACATAAACACACTAGCATTGGTTGTCAAGCAAAGACACAAACACATACAATGGGTTTCTTTCAATTTCTGTCTACCAAATCCACTCACAAGGCTTTGGGCAGCCCAAGGCTATATTAGAAGATACTTGCCCAAGGTGTCACACAGTGAGACTGAAACCAGAACCACGTGGTTTGGAAGCAAGATTCTTATCACACACCTACACCTGTGCATGTTTAACATAGTTCTCAGGGAGATTCAACACAACACAGAATGCAACAAGGCTTGCCCATTTAAATTCAGGTACATACATATACTGAGACCTATTCCCCATTTTTTTTTTCAGGAGTGGGTAGCCACAGCAAGACACACACCAGGCATCCCATTTATTTCCCAGCACAAAGGGACAAGCCCCATTCTATGCTTGGGTCAAGGCGTAGAAATCAACCTCCGATATCAGCAGTGGGGCCTGGTAGCTTATGCTGGTTTACCCCCGCTGTACCCCTTTGAGCAACATCAAAATTCACTCATCCATCCTCACTCTCCAAGCTTTCCTATCATTTATAAACTCTCTTGCCTCTCACTACGAAAACTTTTCTCACTCCATCTATCCGCACAGAGGTCTGCTGCCTACCATTTCAGCCTTCATCACCCTCCTTACCATCTACTCCTCATCCTCTCCATGTGGCCAAACCACTTCAACAATCGTCTATCCAATTTGGTTGTTAGTATTTCATTTATTCCTGCTCATCTTCGTACCTCGTCATTCCTCATCCTGTCTATCCATGTCACACCCACCATATCCCTCAGACATCTCATCTTTAACACATCTAGTCGTCTCCTTTCCACCTCTCTCAGCTCTCACGTCTCTGCACCATATAACATTGTAGGCACAACCACAAGGGGACTGGAATTCTCTCCTAATAAATCCATAGTCCTGAAATTCAAGTACTACTCATTTTTACCAGTTAAATGGACTGGAGCAACATGAAATAAAATATCTTGCTCGAGGATAAATGTACCACTGGGAATTAAACTCATGACCTGAATACCCTAACCACTTAGCCACACCCCTTCACCTGTCTACATCACAACAAACATACTATGTGCAACTGAAAGTCTTTGTCAAAATCTACAATCTGAAGAGAATTTTTCTGCATTCAACCTTTAGAATTTAGATCAACCTTCCAGAAACTATAGTTAGGATCATCTCAAACTTCAATATTTGATTTTCTAAACAGCCAGCAGTCATTTCCTTACAGAAACCATGAGCCAGTGACTGCCCTTATTAAGAAGAAAATATGGATAGTCGTTCAAAAAAAAAAAAGACTATAAAAATTGTCCTTATTTAGAAAAATTTAGTACACCATTTTCTATGTTTGAAAGGCATTGATAATAAGGAGTTAAAAATATATATAAAGACAATGATTAAGATTAAAATTTCCAAGTATATCCATCCTTTTATTGTTAGTCAATGAAGGCTAACTAGCATACAGATCATTGAAGATAATGCTAGACACATGGACACAATGACCAATGGTTTGGGGATTTTGTTTAATTAATTTTCTGTTTTTTGATGGGAAAATTTAGAAAACGAAGGAAATGAAATATTCAATGTTGTAAATAGAAAACTAGAAACAAGACTTGACAATTCAATTCAAATTTTATTTTGTTTTCTTTGTTATTGCCATTTTGTATGAAAGCAGTAGAGAGGTTAACTTTCTAGACATTACTTTAGGCTTGAACTTGGGATTGTATTTTGCATACCACAAACTTAATGAGAGCCTCCATTACATTTATAGACAACCCTGCTATCCAAGATATGTCATCAAAGGATTGGTTAGGAATATCTTGATTACAGTTTCCATTTTTTTCAGCCACTAGATGTATACTGTACAGAGCCTCTCAGGAAAGTGATTTATAAAGTTGTAGTATTAAGTTTATCCCACTCATCAAGCCTTTGACCCTCATATATACACACATATATATATATCATCATTTATCACCTTTGTTCATATTGGAATGAGTTGGACAGTTTGACTATATACAATGAGTCTAAGGATTACATTCTGCTTCAGTGTCTTCTTCTGGATATCCTTCTTAATGCTAAACAATACAGAATATACTGGGTGCTATTTTCATGTCACCAACACTAGTGAGGTCATTATGCAGCTTGCAACATGACAAACCCTGAGGAGAGGTTGGTTTTATGTAAGATGAAGGGTTAAAGCATCATATAAAGGGGAAGAGCAGGCTTCTTACTGTAGAGGAGCTACATAGTTACATATTGAAGTCAGAATGATTGGGGGAAGCTGGAAAGAGACGAAATAGCGGTGATAAAGTGTCTTGGTGGTCTATCAGGTTATGAGGTGTGTAGAAGTGAGTGGAAACATCTTTGGAATACTGGACAAAATACCTTGTAATATTTTATTATGTCCCTTCACATTCTAAATTCAAATCCCTACTAGGCTGACACTGCATTTCCTCCTTCCTGCATCCCTTCACACCAAAGATGATCCTAAGTGCAGAGGAACATAAAAGCCCACAACAAAATCACAAGGCATTTTTCTTCACACTGCAATTTCATCATCACCTACTGATACAAAGTTTCCATCAACTAACTTTCTCTCACAAGAAACTGAAAATGCAAAGCAGTGGAATGAAACTCAGAACCACAATTTTGTAAAATGAATATCTTAACATCACAGCCATACCTGCACATGAAAGGTTATTTAGTCATTTTCTGTATCATGTAAGATCATCTGCTTCACATAAACCTACATGTTTGAAATTTCTAAGTTGTGTACATGATGGTACATTGTCCCCTCCTGCGTTAAAAAGTCCTACAGAATAGAGACCTTCATTACTACCAGATGTCATAATGTTCTCAATTGACTGGATAGTTGTTATACTTTGGTGTAGCATTTTAGATGCATCATTTTGTATGGAAATGGACTGGGAAGACATTTTCTCTTCAATGCATGATGCAGGAGGTAAGTCAGAAACTACAGAGCCTTCAAGTACATTAGACTTTAATTTACATGTTGGTCTATGTATCACATGTGATGCTGCATTGCTTGAATCTGGAGTGAATATATAAGCCTCATTGTTCAGTTGACCATAGTTCTCATTATCAAGCTCTACAGGTTCAGTTTTCACTCTGAGAACTAAATCAGAATTATTTGAGCAGTGACCATATGTATTAACAACCAATGAGTCAATTTCAGATTCCTGTTCAAAGACATCAGCAGTACCAATGTTAACTTGTGCTAACGCAGCCTCACATATCTCTTGTTTAACATCAATGACTTGTGTAGTGACAGATGGAGCAGATTGAGATGTAACTGGTGTGATGGATGATGAAGGTAGAGTTGGTTGAATTGTTGGCACTGTGATATTTGTTGGAACTAGCAGACTGGTCTGTGTCTGGTTCTGCCTGAGATCAGTTGAAGGTTGATTTATTTTGTTTATAAGATTGTTATCACACATTTCTTCAAATTCTTTCATTTCTAATCGTTTTGCAATGATTTTTAATTGCTGTAAAATATCTGGATCAAGATCTAAATATCCACTGTACATGTATTCTGCAAATGCATTTAAAGCTCGTGTACTAACTTCTTCTGGAAAGTTTATTTGGAGAAATTTCTGAGAGGAAATATTTGTACTAAATACTGACAATAGTTTTGGACACACAGCAGATAGAATAACTTTATGTACCTGAAATACAGAAAATAAAGAGAAACTGTTTATAGCCATCTAATAATTGAATTGCAAAACATTTTTAAATATTACAGCTAAATTAAAACAAAAAATTATTCATTCCAAGCCTCTTGGAAATATCAATTGAAAGGTACAATATATATTTATTCATTCATAAATTGTCACTAAAGTTTTCTGATACTTTATTTATAAAAATACTATATTCTGCAGTGAGAATCTTGAATCAAACTTCATTTATTTCACTAAGACATTTAATTAATCTCTCTCTATATATATAATAAGCTAAATCATGTGGCCCTTTTGTGGAGTTCCTCTCTTTCTGTCATACAATAGAGAGGTAGAAGAAAGTAGTAAAATTTTGCTGAGAGGTATGGAAGAAAAAAAAACTAAGTATTATAAAGAGAGGTGAACGAGATAGAAAAATAGATACATGTCAGATAAATAGAGAAATAGCTACTACTTAGCTAGCTAGTCTGACAGTCAGGTGTAGCCAACAGTGAAATATAGGGAGAGATGAAAGAGTGAGAGAGGATGAGATAGTGTAAGTAAAACAAAAGATGTGCAATAAAGAAAGCAAATAGAAAATGAAGCTGGACTTGAGGAAAAAGATTATGAATTAGTGAAAGATCAGCAAAGAACATCAATTTTGGTATAAAATAAACTTTACTTTTAATTTGCAAAATATTAACTAATAAACAAGATATTTGTCGTTAAGAGAATCCAAACATTGCTAAAAATAAAGATCAGTAAAAATTAATAATTTTAACTATTATCTCTGGGATGAAAACAAATTCTTGTAAGATGTGGATACTTGAGAATATTTTGAACAGTTACATTTTGAAAATTATGATGAGTCAAATAAAAAAAAAAGAGAAAAGTATTTTAAATGTCAAGACTAAACACTTACCATTACAGTTGATGAACCATTACCAATACTAGCATCACACAATTTTTTACTTTTCCACAGTGCTGCCAGGTTGGACATGACATGGATCTGATGATCAGCAACAGCAAGTATTCTTTTCTTTTGATGCCAAGGCTTCCTAACACCATTTGGTTTGGGTACAGGTATCTGTGATGACTGAGCAACATTCATACACTGCTGGACTGGCATTTGAGAAGCAGTTGGAAGAGAATTTGCAATTATCTGAGATACCTGAGAGTTAATCATGTGTCTGAAATAAAAGATTATAATTTACTTCAGAATAATTTTATGGGTGAAAATGCAAATTCAATCAGAATAATTTCAACTGCAACATACCTATCAGGATCAAATATTTGATCAACAGTCTGCACCTGCTCTGTATATTGTTGCTTCATGTATTCTGAATAACATTGATTTGATGATTCTGCCTGAAAGTATAAATAGATACATGAATATCATAAAGAATAGTTTGCTTTGTAATGAATTTAAAAGTGGTGATTATTGGCTTAAGTAAATCAGCCTCTTCAATTTTAAATGAAGCTATTTCACATAAATGCAGTAGATAAAAAGTGTATAATAGTAACAAATGTCTTCCATGATTATTTCATCCACTCACTCATTAAAAATCTTTAGAAAGAAAGAATTTATAAAGAAACATAAGGTTTATTAACAGATCTAAGAAATATTGTTCCCAGAAGGAAACATTAAATGAAAAAAAATAACAGGACAGTTACTAACTACAAAAACCATCAGGTTTTATAAAATTGCTTCAACTTATATAAAAAATTCATCATCATCATTATTGTTTAATGTCCATTTTCAATGCTGGCATAAACTGGACTGTTTTGCAGGAACTGACAAGCCAGAGGACTGCACCAAGCTCCAATGTCTGTTTTAGCATGATTTCTATGACTGGATGCCCTTCCTAACACCAACAACTTCACAGAGTGTACTGGGTACTTTTTACATGCCCCTGACACTAATCAGGTCACTAAATAATTCACAAAACAAAACAAGACCACCTCTAACTCAAAACTAAATTAGTAAATATACGGTGTCTGAAAAGTTACCTAGGAATCTAAAAATTTAACAACATTCACTTGTTAACTGTTTATCATTATTATTATTATTATTATTATCATTATCATCATCATTATTATAATTATTATTATACTAAAAGACAATTTTAAAATGGACACAAAATTACTTTAGTTATGACAAAATGGTGCTGTTTATATCTCCCATTTTCAGCTTTTCAGAGATGACCTCTTTTAGTAGAATATTTGGATCTTTCTGAATTGACGGGCACCACTTTTCATTTCTGTTTTATGTAGTGTTGGTGCCTGTCAATTCAGAAAGATCCAAATTTTCTATATCTCTTAACTTCTACACAGTTATTGTCCTTGAGCTGTTGAATAGTCCTGGATTTATAAATGTATGAATGCATCTTTAGATAATGCAAAGAAAAAAGAATAAGGAGACATCAAATCAGCAAAATGTAATTAACAAGAAATAACATTCGTTTTACTAATGCTCGAACAAAAATTTCTGGACAGAAAGATTGCTGAAAAATTATCAATGGAAAGAACAAAACTTTCATGCTATTCAGGATGACAATCTTTCCTGAAAAAACAGTGATAAAAGTTAGATGCAAAAGTTTACTGTCATAATTGATGAAAATACAGACATTTCAGATATCCCAATTTTGACTATAGGTGTGAATTTTTTTGATTTGGATAAGCATAATGTCACAGATACATTGTTAGATACTGTAGTTATTGAAAATGGAATGGCTCCATGTCTTTACAATGCAACCTTGCATGAAAGACAGATGCCTTCAGAAAATATTATAGGATTCACAAGTAATAATTGTTCTTCCATGACAGGCACGAAAAATAGGGTTCACAAATTATTGAAAGATAACGTCTTCAATTTCCATAAATGGATACACCACTCATTTTGGATACGAGCCATGCTGTCATGCCCTCATAGAGACAAGATTTAACATGTTACTTCAGTCACAACAGCAGTACACTATATGAGACTTATTCGAGGAATTGTTACATCAAGTTAACACAAAATGCCTAAACAAAGTGGCTTTCTTGAGAAACAGTTATTACAATGATAGTAGAATAATTGAATACTTTATTTTCTTTATTTTCAAAGTGAATGAAAAGTTGATAAAGTTGATGTTGCCAGAATTTACATAGTATTAAGCAATCACAGAACCAAACACATATGACTTTATCTTCAGTAAGTGCTACAAAAGAAACACATACTTTAGTAGATAAAGATGAGTGTATAGAAGGTGAATTTGCTGAATGTTGTATTTCAATCTGAGCATTTCAGTTTACATTTTCCTTGTTTAATATTATTAGAATACAAAAATCTGAATTTCAAAAAAATTTTTTTATTAAAGATGAATTACTGAAGAACATTAAATAATCAGAAATTGATCCAAACAATGAAAGTAATTACAAAAACATTAATGGTGTTTACTTTGGGAGAAAGACAACAGCATATTTACATAATTTAACTTTTGATGATGAAAGCCATGTTAGAAGATTTTAAACTTTTTGAAATTCCTAGCGGAATGTTGTATTCAAGTAAGTAAAAGGTTTTCTATTCAGTGAAGATGAAATTATTGCTAAGTTCAAGATATTATATCCCAGTATATAGCTTGTTCATTTTCCATCCATCCACTGTGTCAGCAAGCAGTCTAATGCTTAAGCAATACCACTTCTGTGATATAATTAAATTTTGTTTTTCTTTTTACTTGTTGCAGTTATTAAACTGCGGCTATGCTGGGGCACCACCTTGAGGAATTTTCAGTTGACTGTATCGACCCCAGAATTTTTTTAGATGATTTAAAACCAGCGTATGAAGTTAAACCTGGAAAGTCTCTCAGCATGCTAGAAATAACACCCAAATCGCTTGAAATGTTTTATACCGCCCCCCCCCCGGTTATATTTGGTTATTCCTCCTTTTTTTTTATCTTCTAAAAATCTTTTTACCTGT
Organism: Octopus maya; assembly: GCA_027122535.1. Lineage (NCBI taxonomy): Eukaryota > Metazoa > Mollusca > Cephalopoda > Octopoda > Octopodidae > Octopus > Octopus maya. Next base: position 125,503,019 of record JAOPJW010004870.1, read on the forward strand.
TTCAGTCACTTTACTGCGGCCTTAGAGAATTTTTAGGCGAGTGTATCGACCCCACAATCTTTTTTAAGTGATTTTTAACCAGCATACAGTTAAGCGTAGAAGGTCTCTAGATATGTTAGAAACAACAGCTAAATGCTACAAATTTTTTTTATAATCTCACGTAAACAAAAACGGAAATTGTGGTTAGAAAAAAAAAATCATTTTCCAAAATTCCAATTTTTAAATAAACAAAGTATATTCAATCGAAAAACGGTGTCAACACATCTATGCCCCTCGCAATAGTCTGCTCCGTGTGTTTCAATTATGTCCCTCGTTTTTAGAATAATTTTAAAGTTCGAAAATGAAAATAAATCAACTATAACATCAATAATAGAATAACAGAACACAATGTACATATTGCACTCAATGTACATATTGTCTGAATTCCAACAAAAGGGTAAGTATTTACTTCAAGAAATGTGTAGAAGCATAAAAACGATAAGTAATACATTTGAATGACTATATATACACACATAAAATGCAAGTGAATATTACACATGTCACTGACATGTTTTTCTTCACAAAAACCAGAATTTGTCATTTTTATGGAGAAACACTCATCTCCCTATTTGGACAAACGATAAAAGTACGTGAATCACTAGCCTTCTGTTGACATTCAACGGCCGCAGAAAGTTCAAAAGGCCAACTTATTCTCATTAATCTCTAAGTGCTGAGGAGATGAAAACAAAAAAACTTTAAATGCATATTTTAAAATGCTGATTTTTCTGCGACCAAAAATTTGTCCACTTTCACACTTTAACCATGGGGGCTTTTGTCCTACATGCCTCATACCTACCATTCAATATCATTCTAAAATTAATCACATCATCAAAATCTCAAGCCTATGAGATAATGCATGATTATTTCAAAACAATGTGAATAAAGAAGCATTATATTTGACAGAGTAATCTGAATGCTAAAGAGTTAAATGATCAGGATGACCAATGAAGAACTTCTCATATAGCAGCAAACGATTTTCCTAACTCTACAGAAAATATTCCTGAATACTGGTTGGTACAAGTTAAAAGACGTAATAGATAGACTTCATAACGAAAAATACGATTTGTTTTCCAATTTCATAACAAATTTACCTAGTGTGCCACATTTGCCAGCATTCGTTCTACGTATTAAAGCTAAGTAAAGTACTGCTATTTCTATTGAAAACGATATCCTTATAATCTGGGGCTTTTTTTGCCAAACCTTAACTGGAGTTACCCTGAAGGTTTCAATGGCAGCCTGTTTAAAGTTATAAGTATCTCTGGAATACTCAGCCACTTATACCAAAAATGAGAAGACAATTCGGTTATATGACTTGTAAATTCGTCAAAATTGACAGCGCGCGCTCACACACATATTTATTCTGACTATGCACATCTGAGATATAGGCATGTACGAAACTGTAAGTAATGTGAAGCTGAGTAAACAAGTTATTAAATATTTACAACTCCTAAACGGACGAGAGCTGATTCACCTGTATATACTTACAAATATTCTTTGTTGATTTCTAGCGTTCTCATTCCTGGCCATCTGTTTCCTTCTCATCTTCATCTGTCGGTCTTTAGCCAGCAAACCCTGCCCTTCTTCAGCAAGTCGTGCCAGCCTTTTCCTGGCGAATCTTAGCCTATCCTTGACCAGTAGTTCCTTTCTCTCTTCATCAGTCATCGCCTGCCTCCTTTTCGCCATTCTTAGCCTTTCCTTGTTTCGTACCTCCTGTCTTTTTTCAACAGACATCGTCTGTCTTATTCTGGCAATTCTTTGCCTTTCCTTGGCTAATCGCTCTGCCCTTTCTTCAGGAGACATCGCTTGCCTTTTCCTGGCTCTTCTTTGTCTATCTTTCGCCCTCACCTGCTCTCTCTCCTCGGCAGACATCTCATGTCTTTTTCTGCTCATCTTGTCCACATATATAGCGTTTACCTCCACTTTGAATGTTGATGATAGATTTTTATATACTTTTTATTATTATTTTACTAGTGTCTGCCTTTACCGATGTCAAATCTTTTATAACAAATGTAATTTATACTCCCAAGGACTTGACTTGTTATTGTAACAATCTAACAGAAACGGTGCAGAGCTGTTCGCATGATCCAATAAAAACTTTTCCGCATTTTTCACTGTTAAAATTTTACTGTAGATTTTAACAAAAAACAGTTTTGTTCTCTTATTACATCAACCAGTAATACCAATCTTTTAAAAATCTCTTTCAAATCACATCCTACCTTCTTAAATAACGAAAGGATACTTTATATTAAGTAAACCTATTATAAGCTTATACTTCTTAAAAGATGGAATGGTCCTTACTCTGAATGCTTCTGATCATAGATCTCCGGTCATAGTTGACTTGGGACTGAACGACAATCATTAAAACGAAAAGAAAAAATAATTTATAGGGTTACATTTCAAGATCTTATCCTATAATGCTGACCAACTGTTAACCTTTCTTTTTACGATCTCTTTCAGGTCAGGTTCGTTGTTTACTATCAACACTTTGCCGAGTTGGGGAGATGCGTGAAAGAAACAAACTCGCCTTTCCACACTTTCAGAATAAAATAATCTTGGTAAATTCATATTCTAATTAGTAGTACTTTGTTGTATAACAAATATTTTAACAGTTGTAACTTTTATATGTTGTAGAAATACTGAATGTTTTTCTTTTAAATCTCAACTCGACTTCCACAGTAACATCGCTTTTATTTCTTATTTACTTTTTAGCCTGGAAAATATTCTAAATCGGAACTTTAAATTCCTGTGGCCGCCCACAGATGATTTCACGACTTCAAATGACATTCAGATTATTTACAGTTTAGCTCTTACTTCAAATATGTGAATTATCTACCTCTCTCCGAAGAATGGCCATATTCGAAACTTTAGAATTCGTGTTTTCTTTATGAAAAACAAACTTACATCGAAGATCATGAACTGATTTTTGCTGAAGCAGATCGTCACTAGTTCTCGAGATTCTTAGTCTGTTTAGATCAGTGATTTTCAACTATTTTTTTTGATATTCTTTTGATGATTCGACAGAATCAAAACACTTCAATTCGGCTGTTTCCGTGAAAGCATGTGTCTGTGTCTTGTCAACTGCAGGAGAAGAAAGCGAATGGGTTGTACGTGGGTGCGTGCTTATTTCTTGTTTATGTCTGTTCTGTTTTTATGGATTTATGTGTTGTGGAATATAGATATAAACGAAATTATGCCAGCAATGTCTCATTATTTTAAACTAGAAGAAAAAAAAAGCCGGCGATCTTTCGGTACGATTACCTAAATATCGGCCTTTTCGCCTTCAAGTTTAAAATGAGACAAGATTAAGCACGCACCCACGTACAACCCATTAGCTTTCTTCTCCTTCCACTTTGTCAACT